>JAKZJZ010001212.1:0-30127 GCA_022702705.1 Papilionanthe hookeriana x Papilionanthe teres
ATGGAAGAGATGGGCAGTAGCTCTAGCCACTCTCCGAGTCAAGTGCAACCACAAAGAGAGACACCCCCGAGAGGTCGATCACATTATAGACGGAGGAAAGGAGATTACATCCGTCAACGGGGATGATCGGCTAAAAAAGGATACAACACAAAGTATGATCCACGAAAAGGATATCAAGAGCTTGGTGGAACAGCAGGTGTGAGAAGCCTTAGCACAATCAAAGAGCGGGACATCCATTCGGACGGGTAGACCTTACCCGGAAGAATTCGACGTTGTCCAGTACCCACAAGGCTTCGTACCACCTCTATTCAAAACCTTCGATGGAACCGGGAACCCCCGACAGCATGTTGCGCACTTTCGTGCCAATTGTTGCAATGCCGGCGGGAGCGATGCATTCTTCTTTCGACAGTTCGTCAGCAGTCTGTCAGCGATCGCCTTCGATTGGTATGCAGAATTACCAAATGGTTCGGTGAAAACGTTCTTAGAACTAGAGAACCTCTTCATCAAGCGATTCGCCGGAGCTCAGCACCACATCACTATAGGTGATTGAGTGGTAGAGAAACAGAAGACGAACGAAACTTTGGTGGATTACATACTTCGATGGAGGAACTTAAGCATGAAGTGTGAACCACAACTACAAAAACAACATGCAGTCGACATTTTACTTAAAAGCATTCACGGCCCGATAGCACTTCTCTTCAAAGGATTCACTATTAAGACTTTTGAGAAGTTATTAAGCAAGGCCGGGAGCTTGCAAGAGGAGGAGAAGCAATTAAGTTTCACCGACAAGACGTACAAGCAAAAGCCTATGAAGACTTTCGAAAAGAAATCCGGGATCGTTGCAGCAGTCGACAAAGGCAAGCAACCGATACAAATATCGTCCGTACGGCCGCAGCAACCTCAACAGAATTACCAGCAACCCCAACCCAGCTATCAGTCATCTCCACAGTATGAACAACCGCCTCGTCCGCAACGTACATTAAGGGAGCTTCTGAGCAGGGAATATCCATTCAAGAATGAAGCAGTGCCGAAAATATTTCGTAGTCTGATGAAGACTCCAGATTTCCAGCTGTCAGAGCCTAAGAGACCAGAGGAAGTCAACAAGAAAGGTGATCTCAACTTTTGCCCCTACCACCGGATGCTTAGGCACAAGATAGAAGATTGCATTACCTTCAAAAGTTGGCTCAACGACAATCTTCGGAAAGGGAATATAACGATCCCGAAGGAGTACATGAAGGAACCCCAGTAAGGAGGTTACGTCAATGTTATCTCAACCGATCCCATCATTCCGATAGATCCCTATACGACTGACGATGGATGGACTACCGCTTGGACAAGGTCTTCGAAAAAGATTTTAGACAGCATCCAAACCGCTTCGGTGCGAGCTTCAATTCAGAGTTCGAAACCTGCCGAGTCGGCACTATCACTTGCGATAGAAGAACCACCTCAACAAGAGACGATTGAAGAGAAGAAGAAAATTGACGAAGAAGAGAGGACCGAGGCTCCTAAGGCTAGACTAGGGGCTGCTTATCCTAGGATAGTTGTTTCTGATTCGGGGGAGAAATCCCTCGAACCTCTGACTCTGTATGATTATCTGCTCACTTCGGTGGGATCATATAATGATAAGGGTGATGGCGTTGGCTACGTTTTGACTGTTTCTAACGATTACGTAACTAGCAACAATCCGGACATAGATTTCGATACCAACGACAATTCTCAAATCATACACAATCTCGACGATCAAAATGACGAAGAAGACATCCATCAAGGAGGCTACGAGAGTTCAACAAGCAACGAATCTATCTCGCGAGTTTCGAGGAGCTCCGATCACAATAGAGTTAGAGCCTTCGGACTCGAAGCTAATCCGGAAGAACCTGTCATCCCGATTCAGGAAGAAACACCAGCAAGCTCAACACTAGATTCAGAAGAAATTATAGAAGTCAACTTAAGAAGTGGAAGAGTTTTACCTCCGAGAATGGGTCCAAAGGACAAAGGAAAGCAGGTGGTTGTTCAAGAAGAACCAACCCCGACAGAAGAAATACCCATTCGAGAAGAAGCCGAGACACATGGAAATAAAGTGGACTACAACGTACTAGCCCATCTTAGGAAACTACCAGCCAAACTGAGCGTCTACGATGCTCTCATCTTATCAAAGGAGATGAGAGAAGCCCTGATCAAGGCCTTACTTGATCCAGAAATTTGCTTAGCTCTGTCGGCATATTTTTAGGTCGTGTTTTATTTTGAAGAGGGGTCGCCTAACAGAAATCTGTCGGCGAATTTTTAATTTAATTAAAATAAATAATTTGAAAAGTAGTATTTGATTTTGAAAATAATTTTAAATTTGAAGGTTTTAAGACATAAGATTAAACCGATCTCACATCCCAAATAGTTTATATAAACGAGCACCGCACCACAAACCGTGTATCTATCCCTAAGGATAGACACACTGCTTGATGGTGGGGCTTGATTAAATAAACTAGAAGATTAGTGACATCCGTTTGGTACGCGAACCAATTTTATAAGCCGACAAGTTTCCCCGCTTAATATGAAAACATTAAACGGGGTTTATATTACTCGGGTTCTTTAAAATTCCCTATAAGGGCAAGCCCCTATAGTTAATTACATCTTAAGTGACGGGAATCACCTAAGAAAACTCTCGATAATAACTAATAATTCTGCTCTCAAGAATTTCAAAGTTTAAGGTTTTCAAAGATTGAATTTTGGAATTTCAATAGGGAATGGATCAAATTTTGGAACATTTTGTTTTATGAATCCAAAGGAAGAGGGGTAAGAGAAATTACAGATTCGAAGTGAACTTCGGTAATTTCCCGACTATCCTATCATTTGGCTTGAATTTAGGAAAGTCCTAATGTTTATTTGATATTTCAATCTTGCCAATTTTAATTAATTAGGGCTTATATTTGTATGATAAAATCAAACAAATAGCCTAGAAAATGTGAGGGTTTATGTCGTATCGGACGACTACCTCGGAATCCTAAGACCGGTTAGGGCTTAATTTGCAATGCAAATGCCTAACGAAGAGTTGAGGATTTATGTTGCACTAGGCAAGCTACCTCGAAGTCCTATGGCTTGGTTATTTAATTCTAAAAAAGTTTTGCTGAAGTAGACTCAAGTTTTGCTGATGACGATGGCCGTGCTGCCCACCATGCTCCGAGCTTCTTGTTGTTGCAGAGGTTTAGTTTTAGAAGTCATAAATCAGGAGATGAGAGAAGTGTTTTGGTCTAGAGAAGTCTTAATTTTCCAAGTGTTTTTTTATATTTTGATTAAAACAAATCTTAAAGTTGATTATAACGACACCGGTTAAGATCCCACGGTTCCATCCTTCGGCATCATTATTTTTATCGGATTCACTTAGTCCGGATGAATTTGCTAAACTCAACTGAATGAGTTCCACACTTTCATTTAGACCGCGGGGAAATCCCGTTAGCAACACGTAGGTTACATCATCCGAGGTATTCCCGATCATCCAACAGGACGTTTTAATTTAGTTGTAATTGTAGTTTTGTGTTCTGTTTGTGATTAAACTTTGAGTTGTTTTATATTTTGAAATGTTGTGGCGGTGAATTTTATCTTGCAATGACTTTTAACTTAGTTTTGGTTTCAGTTTTAGGGACTATCCTAAAGGTGTGGGTTTTCATGCAACAGTTGTTTTATCATGCAAGAAAAATAAACGCAGTTGCAATAAAGTAAATTGCAATAATGTAAATTGCTTGGAAAATAAATTGCGGGAAAGTAAATTGCAATAATACAAATGCGTACACTGGAGGGTCTTCCCGTCATTCCAAGCTGCACTTAAAACACAATTAGCATACTTAAGCAAGTTCCTAGGTAAGGCTAAGGGAAAGGTTATGGTTTTCTACCAAATTCCTAATCCTATAGCTAGTCATTTCCTATGACGTCTAGGTTCTTTGTGTTTTGGTTTAAGGACGATTTTCTTCATCAAAGAATAATCAAATTCGATTGTTCTTATAAATGTCCTATCATATTGAGGAAGTGCTTAAGAAGGATCTTAAACATCTTTTCAATATTTCTAGGATTGTTTTAAGTCCAAATGAATTTAATTATACAAATGAATTAATCGTTCAAGAATTTCAAGTTTTGTTAACTTGCTCGGTGAACTAGGACATTTGAATATCCTATGAGTGAAGTGACACTTCATTTAATGTTTTATTTAGGAGTTATAATAACTAAAGCTTTCGAGGGTAAGTTAGTATTCAAATGATTTGGTTTAAGTTAAAGAGTTTAAATTTGGAATAGTGTTCAAGTTGCTTTTAAATTTATTTTCTTTCTGTTTTAGGTGATGTTATATTTAATTCAATTTAATTTAATTTTAATTGAGTTTTAATTTAATTTAATTTGATTGAGTTTGATTTAATTTGATTTGATGTTTAATTAATTTGATTTGATTTAATTTTAATTTGATTATTTAATTTAATTTAATTCAATTATTTAATTTAATTAATTTAATTTAATTTAATTTGATTTAATTCAATTTTATTTAATTAATTTAATTTATTTAATTTAATTTAATTTAATTTAGTTTAATTTAATTGTTTAATTTAATTTAATTTAATTATTTAATCTAATTTAATTTAATTATTAAATTAAATTTAATTTAATTTAATTGTTAAATTTAATTTAATTTTAATTTAATTTATCTTTAATTTACTTTATTTTTAATTTTAATTAAAATTTTAAAAGAGTTTAATAATTTAATTAAGTCTTTTAATATTTTAAATTTGAGTTATCATTTTAATTAAAAATTGAGTATTAATGATATAATTAGTTTAGGGATTTTTAAATTAAAGAATAAATCTCTTCCTAATAAATATCCCTTATTTTAATAATTCCAATTTATTATTCCTCCAAATTTAATCTATTATTTAATTAAAGTTTAATCATTTTAAAATTATTTAATGGGTTTCTACCCTTTAATTATTTAAATTTCAATCATCCAAATCAGATTAAGATCAAATATTTTATTTGTTGATTTTTTATTAAACCTAAAGTTTTAATTAAGGGTTAAAAGTTTAATTACCATTTTACCCCTTTAGCTTAATAATTTCATAACTCACTAAATTGAACTCAAATGAACTTGAAATTTTTATGTGACTTCACTCATATGTCAATAAAGACATGAGAGGAGAAAATGTGATTTTTCTGTATTTAATTTATTTATATAATTATTTTTGGTGGAAAATAGAGATTTTCAAGGAAAATTTAATAATATGACCAAGGGAAAGTTTCTGTCCTTAAGAAAATTAGTGGACATTCCTAATGACCAGAGAAGCACTTGGACCAATTTTGGTGATTTTTTGAATTATATTATTTTTATTATAATTATTTTGAGTTTTGGAGTGTTAATTAATTTAAAAATAAAATAAATGTTGAAAAATGGATTTTATATTTTTCAAAAATTTCTCTGATATCAAGGAAACCAGAGAAGCAAATTTTGCAATTTTCTGATTTTTTTATGATTTATTGTAATTATTTTAGTGAAAATGCTAGAAAATACATTTTTTTTAATTTTAAAATTACCCTAGGGCTTTAAAATTTAATATCTCACTAAATAGACTTAGGAAAAATATGGGGTTTGTTCCTAAGTGATTAAAATTCAAAATATGACATTTTGGTGAATTTTATTATTTTTGTGATTTTTACTATTTTTTAATTATTAAAATATTAAAATATTATTAAAAATCAACTTTTTTAGAAAATTGAAATTTTAATTTTCCTAGGTTCCCCTAATATTAGAGAGGCTCCAAAACCAATTTGGTGAATTTTTGAAAAGTATTTTAAAAGTTATGAATTTTTAAAGTTTAAAATGGCTAAGTGGCTTAATCAACCCAATTAGTGGGGTTAACCAAGTCCAATTGACCTCAAATTTTTATGGTGGATTCCTCTGATCCTAAAGGTCAGTGGAGAATTAATTTCAAGTCAATTTGATGCCCGGTTAACTCTAATTAATTAAAGACCTATTTTGAGTGTTTAAGCCGATTAGGGTTGTTTTGAATGAACTAAGCCAAAACCTATTTTTCCTAGGGTTCTCTGGTCATAAGCAACATCACCAAATTTTCCTAGAATTTATTTCACAACATGCTATTTTTTGGAATTAAAATACTCAAAACGAGCAACATGCATTTGAAAAATAAATAACTTTTCACAGAGATGGCCTCTGACCTTGGAAAATTCAGGGAATGTTCCCAAGTTCAGAGGCTTCAAAAGCCATATGGTCTCATGCCATGGTGAATTGTATACATGCATGGAGAATTAAATGTATGCAGAGAGTAAATAAATTATAAAAAATAAAATACTTGATGAAATTAAATGATTTCTTTTCCACATTATTCTCCTTTGTTCACTGAGCAAGAGGGTATTTTTATTTTATTTTTGTGATTTTTCTACACAAAGATATGGATTTTTAAAGTTTCTGATATTTAATAAATACATTAAATACCCTATTTATCTATTTATCCACGTGGCGCCAGCGAAACATCGGCAGCTCCGAAGGGGTACGTGTCGCGCTGTGATTGGGCGCCGCCATCTGAGTCATCCATCCCGGGCCCCTCGGTTCTCGCACCGTTTCCTGGTCCGACGCCATCTGAGCCGCTCGTCCGCGCGTGTATCGAATGGACGGCATCCGTTCATCGTCCCCAAGTGTTCTCACCCGAGAGCCGTCCACACTAAATCCCTAAGATCTCACTCGATTCTCGATGGATTTTTACGTTCTTATACTTCTATGGATTCGTCTTGAAGAGACGAACACATCTATACGGCTAACATGCATTGAAACTAAGGCATTTGAAATGGAGAATCTCCGGAAGCTCGGGATGGAGAGTTAACTCATACCTTAGCTCGGAGAAGTGTGGCTTCAATCCGAGAGTTGTTGCACCTTCGATTGGGTCCCGGCAAGCTCCGGATGAAGTCTCCTGGTGCAGGGAATTGTCCGGATATGATTTCGACCAAGCCCGATCACAAAGCTTGGAGGGCTGGAGCAAGCCGGGTGGCTCCGGAGATGGGGCTTTTGATGGTGGACACCTTCTCTTGGTCCGGTGAAGGTGTAGAGCCAATCAATTTGGGAATTGGCTCACTGTGGAGAAGTGTCCTGGTTTTGGGTGGAATTTCGACTACGAAATTGAGCTTACAGAGGAGAAATGGCAGGGGGATTTCACTGGGGATCAAGTGCTCTAAGGATGGAGAAGGGTCTGGAACAATTTTGGCAGAGTTTTGGCAAGGTTTGTGCCTGGCTCCCCTTCATGGCCGAGAGGGGTGGAGTTTAAATAGAGCTGGCTGGGGGGCCTCCCAGGGGGAGTTAGGGCTTGGGATCAGCTGCTCTGGTGAGGAGAAGATCAGCCATGGTGACCACTAGGCATGGGGCAGCTCAGCAAGTGAGAATTTCAATGTTGGCTCACATGTGAGCTCTCGGCCATGGCGTTTTCCGGCGGCCTGGTGGCCGGCCGGCCAGGCAATGGTCACCATCTTGGTCAGGTGGGTCAGGGCTGGGGTTTAGTGTGGGCAATTGGCAAATGCCATGTGTAAAGGCTTTGATTCAAAGTGGAATGGGGGCATGGCTAAATTTGGACCTAAATGGGTCAACCCACCCATTTGGGCTAGGTGCACCACCCAAGGCCTGGTTTTGGCTGAGGGAAAAGTGATTTGGCTCAGCATAATCAGTAGGGTCAAGTCACCATCCAAGCACAATTAGGCTTAAGCATGGTTTAGTGGAATCATGGAAGTGGTTAATCACCTTTAGGAATTAAGGAAAGAGCCTCCTCCTTTTGCCCAAAATGGCATGGTGACATGTAAAGAGGCTCTCATGGCTTGCATATGGCTTGTGCATGGCTCCATGGCTCCATTTGGCTTGGGAAAAGGTTTGGTCGATTTCATAAAAAAGGATTTTAGGGATTTTGGATAATTTGGTGGAAATTTGGATGAAGCTTCATTTAGAATTATTTGATGATTGGTTTAGGACTTAGGGATGATTTTAATTGAAAATATGATGAGGGGAAATGTCATATGGGCTTTGGAAGAATTTTTTGGGGTTTTGGATTTGGTGGAAGTGGGCTTTTAAAATGGTTTAAGGAATGGGCCCTTAAGTTTTGAAAATGAATTTATGGATGGGAATTTTGTAAAGAGGTTGGGCCAAATAATTGTTGGGTTTAGCTCATGGATGTGTCATGAGTGATTTGAAACAAATTGGGGGTGATTTGGATTTGAATTGGGTTGAATTTGGGTTTATTTGGTAAATGGGCCAATGTAGGTCAAATTGGGCTAACTTGGGACAATGTTGGGCTAGGGTTGAAATTGATGTAAAATAAATGTTGAGAAATGTTTATGGGAGTGTTTCAAAGAGGTTTTGGCTTTGGTTGGGTTTTGATTTTGAGGTTTGGGCCTATTTGGGTTAGGTTTGGGTTTAGGTCAAAATTGGGTTTTTTTTTTATTTTGGGTTGAATTTGAGTGGGACTTGGGTTCAAATTTTGGGCAAATCATGTTAGGGTTTTGTTTGTGGAAATGTTAAGGAAGATTTAGAAAAGATTTGAGGTTAATTGGAGTTGAATTGGGTGAGTTTGGGTTAAGTTTGGGTCATGGGTCCAAATTTGGGCTTTAAGGCCCAAAGTGAAATTGGATCCAAATGTCAACCAAATTGGACTTGGATTTGGTCTAGATTGGTATTGGGGATGTTGAATTGAAGTTTAGAATTGAATTGGACCAGAATTTTGGTCAATTGGATAGGTTTGGTTTAACATTGGGTCCACTTTGGGTTAAAATGGGTCGATTTGGGGGTTTTGACAAAAGTAGGGTAAACTGACAAAATTGGCCCATGATGTAGTTGGACAAAATGAAATTGGGAATATTTGGGATTTTCTGGAATTTTTTGGGAATTTTCTGAATTTTTGGATTTTTAGGCCAAGAAGGGTATTTTGGGTTATTTGGAGGGTATTGGGGGGTATTTTTGGAATCTTTGGTATTTTTGGGTATGGATGATCAATTTGAGTGATTTGGAGATGTTTGGGATTGATTTTGGAAAATTTTGGGTAATTTGGAAATTTTGCAAAAATTTGGGTAATTTCGAGGGTTTTGGGTAGGTTTAGTAGGTGTAGGGTCTCGGGGTCAAAAATTGAAAATTTGGGAAATTAAAGATTGGGTGAATCTAGGTGGAAAGAAATCATTTTGGTTGAGCCATGAAGTCATTTCAAGCCCATATGAGCCATGAGAGGACTCATTTGAGGCATTCACTATGTTGTTCCTAACCCTCTTACGCGAGGGCTTAGGGGTTAAGGACCATCCATGTGAATCACCTACATGAGTCGGGAGGTTAAGTTGGGTATAGGTGTGGTTTTAGGAAGTGTGTGGAAATGTAGTGTGTAAGTGTAGTGTAAGTCGGCCCCCTCACTGGACCGAGGCCACCTGGGGTAGTCCTAAGGCCGAAGAGTCCCATAGGAACTCATCCTTTAAACTTCCACATTTGATTTCAACCCTCTAGGTGATTAGGGGTCTATGGTCAAGTTTGTGGAGTTTGCAGGGAGTTTAGAAGTGGTTTGAATTTCTAAAAGGCGGGTCCCAATTCTAGTCCTCTAAGACAGTCAAAGGAAAAGCCTAAGGCTAGATCCTAAGTACTAAAGAGAGAAGAGAAGACCTCATCCAAAAATGAGGTCAACAAATGGACCCCCAATAGGTGTGGTGAGCTGACGGAGCACACCGCGCGTATTGGTGTTGACCAAAGCGATCAACAAAACCAACACAGATGTCCAAGTGACGAACTTAAGACGAAGTAGAAGAGTTTCTGCTGGGGAGTGTCAAGTATATCTCTGGAACCGGAGATTCTTGAACTCTCGCTGGGGAAAGGAAAAGGAGGTAAATCCCAAATCACATGATCCGGGGGAATTTCGATTTAGATTTTATTTTGTTTCAATTTATGTTTTGATGTGTGAGTTTAGATTTCAACTTGGAGTTTTTTTTTTATTGAAGTTTGTCAAAATTAATTTGAAGGGTTTGATTTGAAATTAAAATTGGAGTTCTGAGGTTTTAGATGTAACATCTCCAACCTCGAAAGAAAATTGAATTGATTAGATTGAATCGTTGCAATGAGAAGAGATCTCGCAGCAAAGTGGTGTTGGATATAAAATCCTTAACCTTAAGAGTTTGATTTTGATGTATTTCATTGTGATAGGGAAATGATCCTAAAGCAATGCGATCTCGGATGTAAAATCCTTAACCCCGGGAATTCGATTTGATGTATTTCAGTGCAATAGGGAAAGAATCCTAAAGCAGTGCAGTCTTGGATGTAAAATCCTTGACCCAAAAGTTTGAATTTGATGTATTTTAGTGCAATAGGAAAAGAATCCTAAAGCAGTGCAGTCTTGGATGTAAAATCCTCGACCCAAAAGTTTGAATTGATGTATTTCAAGTGCAATAGAAAAGAATCCTAAAGCAGTGCAGGTCTTGGATGTAAAATCCTCGACCCAAAAGTTTGAATTGATGTATTTCAGGTGCAATAGGAAAAGAATCCTAAAGCGGTGCAGTCTTGGATGTAAAATCCTCGACCCAAAAGTTTGAATTTGATGTACTTCAAGTGCAATAGGAAAAGAATCCTAAAAGCGATGCAGTCTTGGATGTAAAATCCTCGACCCAAAAGGTTGAATTTGATGTATTTCAGGTGCAATAGGAAAAGAATCCTAAAGCGAGTGCGATCTTGGATGTAAAATCCTCGACCCAAAAGGTTGAATTTGATGTATTTCAGTGCAATAGGAAAAGAATCCTAAAGCAGTGCAGTCTAGGATGTAAAATCCTCGGCCCAAAAAGGTTTGAATTTGATGTGTTTCAGTGCAGTAGGAAAAGAATCCTAAAGCAGTGCAGTCTTGGATGTAAAATCCTCGACCCAAAAGTTTTGAATTTGATGTATTTCAGTGCAATAGGGAAAGAATCCTAAAGCGATGCGAGTCTTGGATGTAAAATCCTCGACCCAAAAGTTTGAATTGATGTATTTCAGTGCAATAGGAAAGAATCCTAAAGCAGTGCAGTCTTGGATGTAAAATCCTCGACCCAAAAGGTTTGAATTTGATGTATTTCAATGCAATAGGAAAAGAATCCTAAAGCAATGCAGTCTTGGATGTAAAATCCTCGACCCAAAAGGTTTGAATTTGATGTATTTCAGTGCAATAGGAAAAGAATCCTAAAGCAGTGCAGTCTTGGATGTAAAATCCTCGACCCAAAAGGTTTGAATTTGATGTATTTCAGTGCAATAGGAAAAGAATCCTAAAGCAGTGCAGTCTTGGATGTAAAATCCTCGACCCAAAAGTTTGAATTTTGAGATGTGATTGATATTTGATTCGAGATCTGGAAGAAATTGAATTTAAATTTGATTGAGACTTGAAGCTCCGGAAAGATTGAATTCGGAAATTTGGAAATTTGGAAGGATGAGTTTGAACTCGATTGAAATTCGATTTAAGATTTGATTTGAAATTTGGAAGATCAAGTTTGAAACTTGATCGAGAGTGGATTTGGAATTTGATTGAGGATTTGATTTGAAATTTGTAAAGATGGAATTTGAGATTTGTGTTGATTTCGTTTATCTTTTAATGGTTCAAATTTTATTTTATTGTTTATTTAATGTTCATGTGGACTTGGTGTTTGTCATTTTTAGATTTTTTTTTAGAAAGTTTTCTTTTATTCTTTTTTTTTATTTCTTTTCTGTTCTTTGTTCGAAGTTCATTTAACTTTAATGGCGTTTCCCAATCAATTTGCACAAAAGAGGTGAAGGCCAAAAATGTGACATGGTCACTTTTCATTCCAATCATGTTGAAAATACGTCGTACAACTCGATCTGGAATATATTTCATACAATCCATGTAGACTCAAAACGGACTGTGTATGATCTTTGTTGATCCATCAAAAGAATCATCCGTCAAAAATCCATGTCCGAATAGTGAGGTACATGGTGCTATAACATCACCTTCCAAGCCATCCTCGGCAAGGATGCCGACTGGATGTACGTTGGAGGTGTGATATTTCCCATGTAACTCACGACTCGTAAGGCCGGAGGTTCTCTAGCTCGGGTCCGGTTGGAAATGGTAAGGTATTTCTGTCGTCGTCCATCCTCCCGAAAGTAACCGAGATTCGCTCCACCGGCACCCCTGGTATGCAATGCTTTGCGATATCCGCTCCGTTACCTTGCGGTATCATGACGGAACCCACCGGTAGAGGTATCTTCATCGGCCCTCGGAACTCACCCGGGCCTCGCTATCCGGAGGTCGGATCCGAACATGATGTTACACTCATTCAAGAAAGAGACCGTGCGAAAGGTCCGCAGAAGGTCGGATATAGTGGATCCGAACATGGGGGTATGCGATCACCTCGTTTGTAGATGTTGATAATGCAGCTATCGGGTATGCAATCTATCGGCAGTACCCTCCATGTTATCAATCTTTTCACCATTCTCTTGATAACCGATGGCATCGGATCTACTCGCCCATGACGGAGTATTCCCGGTGGGTTTCCCTTCCTGTCTTCGACAAAGTTGTAGCAGCATCCGCATTGTAGTGTGATTCTTCCTTTCCCCGGCATCCATCTCCGGGTTCCGAGTATGTGTTTTCCTCGGGCGGCCTCGCTCGGCCCATTCTTTTCGGATCCCGGATACAATCCACGATTCTGTCGTTGTTCATACTCCGAGAATACGTCGGTGTGTAGCTCGAGGCCTTCTAGTATGTTGATTCTTCTTCCTTTAATTCTCTCGAAGTATTCGAAAGTTTTCTTTTCAACTTTCTGCATCCTCTCCAGCTTGTATTCCGAAATGATCTGCAGATGGCGAGGCCTTGTGACATATTGTGGGATATATGGCTCAATCCCTTCACGTTCCCCTGCATAACTCTGCTCCTCAGGGATGATGCCTGTCGGGACATCCCCCGGGGTGCTTCGCAACAAGGTCATGCACTCGTCGGTGGTTCTATCCGGTGGCGTGGTAGCCTTCTTTCTTCGATCTTCCGGAGATTTCCCTAGTTCTTTCGTTATTCTAGGAGCCGGCCTCCTTTCTTCGAGTTCCCGGTGAACCGGTGTCCTTGAAGTGTATGTGCCGGCATCGACAATTGTCTCGTCGCGCCGGTCCGCGGCTAGTTTTGTTAACATCTTACGGATACGACGATTCTTATTCCTTCGTTGCGTGGGCGCGAGAGTAGCTCTCCGAACTTCTTGAATCTGCGCGGCGCGGCGGCGACAAGCCCGCCCTCCGCCGTAGCGACTACGGACTTCATTTTCTTGTCTTCTTCGTGTTTGCTTTTCTTTTCTTGTTGTTGGATTGGTGGCTTGGGCCACCCACTTTCATCACTTGTCCGTCCGGGCAGTTCTTCTCGGCTAACCGGGACCCGAGTCACTTTCCTCGTACTCGTAGGCTCCGCCGGTCCGAAATCCGAGTCAATCTCGATTATCGCTCCATCTTTCACCCTCTTTTCATCGAGTGCAAGGCTTACGCCATTCTTAAAGTTCAAGACCAACCGCCCGTTCGACATTTCCTGCGAAAAGACAAGGAAAAGGATCGGGGGTTGTACTAAGAACAAGAACATTAAGAAAATGTTTATTAAAGATACATTTTTTATTATTCTTATATTTTAACGAGAATGAAGTAGGATAAGATCGAAAAGGGACTTTGATTTGGAGAAGAAAACGAGGAAAACTTTATTATCATTTATTTATTTATTTTAGCACATTTTATTATTTTTGGGTTCGGACCCAATCACAAGTAATTACTTCGCTCGTGTTTCTCGTGGATGAAGAATTCATTCCTTCGAAACATCGGGTAGTGTAATACTTTTTCAAGTATCGTCCGTTGATCGGAAGCATATGTCGTTCTCCCCGGCAATTCACTAGCTCGGTAGGAACCTCCCGAGTATACCTGCTTCAACCACAAACGGTCCTTCCCAAGTGGGTTCAAATTTTCCTCCTATCTTGCGGTGTGCAAAAATAGGTCTCTTGAGAACGAGAACTAAGTCACCAACTTTGAAGGTTCTTGGGCGGACCAGTTTGTCATGAGCTTGAACCATCTTAGCTTGGTATAGTTCTAAATTCCGTTGCGCCGCAAGTCTTTTCCCTTCCGGGCTTTCTAATTCTTCAAGTCGTAATCCGGCGTTTTCTTCGTCGTGATCTTGTTTGCAGACTCGCAATTCGAGTGAAGGAAGCCGAACCTCTAAAGGTAACACTCGCCTCGGACCCATACACTAGAGCGTAAGGTGTAGCTTCGAGTAGGAGTTCGAAGGTTGTCCGGTAGGCCCATAAGGCTTCTAACAATTTCTCGTGCCAATTTCTCTTATTATCGTCCAAGGTTTTCTTTAAGATTTGAACGAGAGTTTTATTAAAAGCCTCGGCGAGACCGTTTGCTCTTGGGTAGTAAATTGTCGAGTATCGCCGCCGATTCCGTGTCTCCCGACAAAATTGTTGATTTGTGTGCTTCCGAATGCCGACCCATTATCCGAGATGATCCCGCGCGGCACTCCGAAACGGTAGACAACTTGGTTCTTGAAAACCTGCAAGCACGTGGTGTGCTTTCACTTCTCTAAGTGGAACCGCTTCGCCCACTTGGAAAAGTAATCCGTAGCCGCAAGAATGAAGCGATGTCCTTTTGAAGATGGTGGTTCTATCGGACCCACTATATCCGTGCCCCAACATTCAAATGGCCACGACGCAATTGTCGGGTGCAGCACATTTGGAGGTTGGTGTAGAAACACTCCGTGCACTTGGCATTGGTGACAGGCTCTCGGCGATTTTCATGCGATCGGTCATCATCGAGGGCCGGTAGTACCCTAGTCTTTTAATTTTCATTTTCATCTTTGGACCCGACCGGTGAGCGCCACAGAGTCCCGAATGTACCTCTTTAACAATTTCACGGGCCTCAAACCCGCTTAGGCACCTTAGCCACATTCGATCAAAAGACCTTCGTATAATGTGTTGTTTATTAATGCGTAGGACAGAGTTCTTTTCTTGATCCGATGGGCCGACGACCTATCATCCGGTAGCTTTCTGTTTGCGGTGTAGTTCATCAATGGCCGTCGCCAATCTTCTATTTTTTCCGTCACCGCTGTAATCGATTCTTTTCTTTTCGTCGATTTGTGTATTGTGTCTATGTCGAGTCGTGATAGGACTCGACGTCCGTGAACCGACACTTCCACCGATTCATCTTGCAAACGGGCAAATTCTTTTGCGAGACGGGCTAAAGCATCTGCTAAAGCATTCTCTTTTCTAGGAATTTTGTAGATTGTCACATTTGGAATCTGTTCCAACAAATTGTATGGCATACCTGGAAGTATTGTTCGAGTCTTGGCTTTAGAATTCCGTACTCGTCCGCGATCCGTTGAATGATTAACCGTGAATCCCCGTAGATGTTGATGTCCGTTATCCCCATTTGAATGGTTAATTCGAATCCCGTTATGAGGGCTTCGTATTCTACTTCGTTGTTTGTACACCGGTTCGTCAAGTGGTAGGACTATCTTAACATCCCCCGCTCCGGTGTTATAAAGATTAGCCCGATTCCCGCCTTACGGGCACTATCACTTGCGATTCTTCGTCTTTATGTGCCGAAGATGCTCGTCAAAATATAATTCCCAACGTCGATCGTCAAGGTCTTCTAAGTTCATTATTTGTTCATCCGGCGGATCGTCATCGAGAGGAGATTCGGCCGGCAAAGGGTGTGCTCGCGAGGAAGTCCGCTAAGACTTGTCCCTTTACGGCACGCGGAGGCACGAAAGTTATATCGAATTGCAATAATATCATCGACCATCCGGCAAGTCCGCTCGGAAAGTGTTGGACGAGTCATCAAGTATTGCAATGGATTAAACTTCGAAATCAAGTTGACCTTATGAGAAAGCATGTAGTGCCCGAGCTTTTGAGCGGCGAAGATCGGGGCCAAACAATGCTTTTCAATTGCGGGATACCTTACTTCCGTCGGAAGTAAACGACGGCTTAAGTAGTAAAGAGCATTTTCTTTACCCTCATCATTGACCCAGGCTAACAGGGCTCCGAGAGAGTCATCTAAAGCCGCGGTGTAAAGTATCGCGGTCTACCCGAGACCGGGGCCGCTAAGACAGGAGGTGTCATTAAATATTGTTTAATGTCTTCGAAGGCCTTCTCGGCATTTCTCTTCCCAAATAAATTTGGCGTCCTTTTTAACTAGTGCCGAGAAAGTGCGACACCTACTCGACGGGTTTGAGATAAAGCGTCGAAGATATGCCAACTTCCCTTGAAAAGATCGTAGTTGTTTTAAGGTTTTGGGAGGCGGCATTTCTAAGATAGCTTTAATCTTCTCCGGATCGATTTCAATTCCACGATGTCGGACAACGAATCCTAAGAATTTCCCGGAGGTGACGCCGAAGGCGCATTTTAAGGGATTCATCTTAAGGTTAAATTGTCTTAATCGTTCGAAAACAATTCTCAAATCATACAGTGTGGTTTTCCTTTACTTTGCTTTTGATGACGACATCGTCCACGTAGCACTCGACTTGATTGTGGATGAGATCATCAAAAATTCTTGTCATTGCTCTTTGGTAAGTTGCTCCTGCGTTCTTCGATCCGAATGGCATCACTCGTGTAGCAAAATACTCCGATCGGCGTTCGAATGCCGTAAGCTTTTCATCTTACGGAGCCATTTTTATCCGGTTGTATCCCGAAGATCCATCCATGAATGAGAATATTTCATGTGTCGAAGCAATATCGATCATCGGCTCTGGAATCGGTAGAGGGAATTCATCTTTTGGACATGCCTTGTTTAAATCTCCGAAGTCCACACAAATTCCGATCCGACCATTCTTCTTTCGATCGGCACCACATTGGCTAACCGGGTCGGGTATTGTTCTTCACGGACAAATTTAGCGTCTATTAGCTTTTTAACTTCGCTATGACTTGTTGTTCGATTTCCGTACGCATTCTTCCGGGACCTCGTCCGATCGGAACGAAGTAGGATCCACTCCTAGCTTATGGATCGCAACCTCTCGGGGCTAATCTCGGCATTTCATCGTAGCTCCAAGCAAAACAGTCTTTAAATTCCATTAATAACTTGATTATTTCTTCGGAGTCTTCTTTATTGAGTAAGGAGCTAATAAAGGTAGAGTCCAGGCTCTTCGCTAGTACCTAAGTTAACTTCCGTTAACTCATCTATCGTGGATTTAATTTCTTCTTCGAATTCGGTGGAGCGTCTCTAATTTGTAAATCTTCGAGTTCGTCCGTAGTTTCCATGCGGTTTTCATTGGACTTGCAAGTGACAACCAAGCAAAATTCGGTATCGTCAATCGACCCTACCGTGCCGAGATCCGAGTCCATACTTTGAATTGGGTGGACGACCGGAGTTATTCCATAACTTTTCAAAATGTCGTGATTGGCCTTTTGTCCATTGTCGAGGTAAGAAACCACGTTGAATTAAATTTTGAACACGAGAGAGTACCACTCAAAAGGTAATTCCATTAATTCGATGAAGTGACATCTTCGAGTTGTACATTATTTTCGGTTTTGGAGGAAGAAGCACCACGGTAGAATTTGATCGGCTTTGCACCGTCACTACGTACCTCTTTGACCTCCATACCCTCGATCTTATTAGAATGGATCGGAGTTAGGGTCATAGTATGTACGTAGTGGTTAATCTTCTCGTACATTGATTTGTATTCTTCGTTCTTTTCATCTTCGAGGGGATCTTGTATTGCGGCTTCTTTCGACTTATTGTCGCCGCTTCTTGCTTGATTTCTTTTTCTTCTTCGAACTATCTTCCCAATCAACATTGATGGTTGGTTTCCTCCGTCCAATTGTCCTAGTGTCTCTACCACGGCCTCGTCCCCGGCCTCGACCTCGGATGCGAGTTGTGGAGAAACCTTCACCATCTCGCCGGAAGGGAGTGGTGAGTGACTGTTGGACTAGAACTTCAGGTTCTTCGTTGTCTCGAACTTTCTTTGCTTCATTTGTTACGGTATCTCTGGAGAAGATTGTTTTCTTTGGCGGTGCATAATAAGCTGCATCTTCATGGATTCCAATCTCATGTACGGAGAATGGTTGCAAGTCACCTTTGATGCACTGTTCCCCTCCATCGTAGTACTTGATGCATTGGTGTAGAGATGATGGTACCATCCTCGTTTTCATGTATCCATGGTCGGCCCAGAAAGCGTTGAACGACGTTTCGAATCGATTATGTGAAATTTTGCGGTTGTCTTTGCTAAGTCACCGGTCTTCATCGATAGCGTTATTGACCCGGGGCTCTTTCTCCTTTACGGTTGAATCCTCTTAATAACATTTTGTCTCGCTTCGAGCTCGCGAGCATCAATTTCCAAGTATGCTAGTGTTCGAAGACTCATTATATTGATTGATGCTCCCGGATCCACCAATACTCCGGAGAGCGTAAACTTCCCAATTGTAACCGAAATGTACAACGGTCGGTTGTGATCTCGTCGTCCCAAGTAGTAGGTCATTGTCCGTGAAGGTAACACCTCGTCGTTCCCTTAACGAGCAAACCTCATCTAAGGAATCTCCGGCCATTTGAGCTAAGCAAATTTCAGGATCAAGTAAGGCCTTGATCGAGCTTCTCTCATCTCCTTTCGATAAGATGAGAGCGTCATAAATGCTCGGCTTGGCCGGTAGTTTCCTAAGATGGGCTAGCACGTTGTAGTCCACTTTGTTTCCATGCGTCTCGGCTTCTTCTCGAATGGGTATTTCTTCCGCTGGGGTTGGTTCTTCTTGAACAACCACCGCTTTCCTTTGTCTTTGGACCCATTCTAGGAGGTAGAACTCTTCCACTTCTCAAGTTGACTTCTGTAATTTCTTCTGAATCTATTGTTGAGTTTGCTGGTGTTTCCTCCTGAATCGGAATGACTGGCTCTTCTGTATTATCTTCAAAATCTGAAGGCTCTAACTCTATCGTAACTGAACTCCTCGAAACTCACAGATAGATCCGTTGCTTGTTGAACTCTCGTAGCCTCCTTGATGGATGCCTTCTTCGTCATTTTGATCGTCGAGATCTTGTATGATTTGAGAATTGTTGTTGGTATCGAAATCGATGCCCGGATTGTCGCTAGTTACGTAATCGTTAGAAACAGTCAAAACGTAGCCAACGCCATCACCCTTATCATTATATGATCCCACCGAAGTGAGCGGATAATCATACAAAATCGAGAGGTTCGAGGGATTTCTCCCCCGAATCGGAAACAACTATCTCTAGGATAAGCAGCCCCTAGTCCAGCCTTAGGAATCTCGGTCCCTCTTCTTCATCAATTTTCTTCTTCTCTTCGATTGTCTCCTCGTCGAGGTGGTTCTTCTATCGCAAGTGATAGTACGGCTTAACGGGTCTCGAACTCCGAATTGAAGCTCGCACCGAAGCGGTTCGGATGTTATCTAAAATCTTCTTCGAAGACCTTGTCCGGGCGGTAGTCCATCCATCGTTGGTTGCATAGGGATCTATCGAATGACGGGATCGGTTGAGATAACATTGACGGAACCTCCTTTCGGGGTTCCTTCATGTACTCCTTCGGGATTGTTATATTTCCTTTCCGAAGGTTGTCATTGAGCCAACTTTTAAAGGTAATGCGAGTCTTCTATCTTGTGCCCAAGCATCCGATGGTAGGGGCAAAAGTTGGGATCACCTTTCTTGTTGACTTCCTCTCGGTCTTTTGGGCTCAGCGACTGGAAATCCGGAGTTTTCATTAAGCTACGGAACATCTTTGGTACTTGCTTCATTCTTGAACGGATATTCTCTGCTCGAAGCTCCCTCAATGTACGTTGCGGATGAGACGGTTGTTCATACTTGCGGAGACGACCGATAGTCGGACCGGGGTTGCTTCGGTAATTTTGTTGTGGTTGATGCGGCCGTTACGGTGGTATTTGCATCGGTTGTTTGCCTTTGTCAACCGCCGCAACGATCCCGAATTTCTTCTCGAAGGTCTTCACCGCTTCCGCTTGTCCGTTTTGTCGGCAAAACTTAATTGCTTCGCCTCTTCTTGCAAGCTTCCGGCCTTGCTTAACAACTTCTCAAAAGTCTTAATAGTGAATCCCTCGAGGAGAAGTGCTATCGGGCCGTGAATGCTTTTAAGCAAGATGCCGATCGCATGTTGTTCTTGCGAGTTGTGGTTCACATTTCATGCTTAAATTTCTCCATCGAAGTATGTAATCCACTAGAGTTTCATTCGGCCTTTGTTTCTCTACCACTAAATCACCTATAGTGATGTGGTGCCGAGCTCCGGCAAATCGCTTAATGAAGAGGCTCTCTAGCTCGAGAATGTCTTCACGTAACCGTTGGGTAATTCGCATACCGGTCGAAGGCGATCCCCGACGGATCGCTAACGAACTGTCGGAAGAGTAGCGCATCGCTTCCGCCGGCATTGCAACAACCGGCACGAAAGTGTGCAACATGCCGTCGGGGTTCCCGTTGCCCGTCGAAGGTCTTAAACGAGAGGTGGTACGAAGCCCTTCGGGTATTGGACGATGTCGAATTCTTCCGGATAAGGTCTACCCGTCCGAATAGATGTCCCGTTCTTCGATTGTGCTAGGGCTTCTCGCACTCGTCGCTCTACTCAAGTTCTTGATATCCTTTTCGGGGATCATACTTTGTGCCTGTATCCTTTAAGCTGGTCATCCCCATTGACGGATGTAATCTCCTTTCCTCCGTCTACAATGTGAATGACCTCTGGGGGTGTCTCTCTATGTGGTTGTACTTGACTCTGGAGAGTGGCCAGAGCTATGGCCATCTCTTCCATCCTTTTCGCCATTTGAGCGATCGTGTCGTCCTTTTCCTGAAGCTGTCTCTTCATCGGTTCCGGCTCCTCTCTTCTGCGCTTGCGAGGAGCACCTTGAGAAGATGATGAAGCTCGTGTCTCAACCATGTTGATTTCTGCATATTCGTTGTTCATGAATTCCGATGAGTCGATCTCATCTCCGAACTTTTCTTCTCTTTCTTTTGCCAACCGTCGGATGTCGGTTCTCAACTTTTCCATGGCATCTTCTAGCGGAGCTTTCGTGTATCTTTGTGGTTGTCATGCGATGGTTGCCGGGTCCTTTTTCACGAGTCCCCTTCATCGCGAGTAGCGCTTTCTTCGGATTCAAGCCTCCCGGCGAGACTTTCTCTCTCGAGCTGCTTGTTTCAATCTCAATCGCCCCGTAGTGGGACGCCACACCATCCTTCTAGCGAGCGGAAGGTCTAGGACCGGATGGTCCGTTGGCCAAATGCCGGAAGGTGGTATCCTCCCTAATCCGTAATCCCGATACTACGACGGGCGGGCTAGCCTTCATTCTCTTGCTTGGCTTTTCTATCATGACGGCGGGTTCTACTCGGGGCCCAAGACGGGATTTAATCGGCACCCGCCCTATCCTTCGTAGAATTTCCGACACGGGCAATTTTCCTTCTTTGCTAGCTTTTCTACCAAAGTTTGCGGTCGAGCAAACGGCGTAGTTCTAGTTCTTTTCTTGCGGCTATCGTTGTAGTATGCGGGTCGAGGTAATGTGGCAGACAATCTTGCGAACATTCTCCTCATCCTCTCGCGGCGGAGAGGGGATGGAACCCGCTTCCTCCCAAAAGTGGTATGTAGTCGAGCGGTGGTGTATATTCGGTAGCGGTGTATATTACGGCAACTCGGAATTTCCTCCGGAAGGCGATCTCGGCAGCTACGGCTTCCCCGGCGATCCTTCTATTTCTATTTCTTCTTTGGGTCTTTGTCGGCGACGGAATCTTCGAAGCTCGGACCCGATTTCGAAGACGAGAAGGTCTTACAGGAAGATCCATACCCTCCACGGTAACGGGTTTACCATAGTTCGGTTTTCTTTCCCCTTTGATTTGGCGAAGTCGGGGTAGGTGCGAAACAACTAGACCAGGTGGGGGTAGTAAGAACGATCCTCCTGCGGACGACGAGTACTCCTCTAGTCGGGACCCTTTGCGGGGGAGGAAACTCTTGGGTCGACCTAAGGTTGAACTCGAGCGAGTGGTTCCTCGGCTTCGGATACCTTGTTTGTCGGTGCGAAAGAGGAGACGTCGGTGACCTTGACGTTCGTGTTTTCGAATCCTCGTCCGAATCGGATGACCCCATTGTCGGGCGGCTCATCCTTATAGACGGCGAAGTCCGAGTCCGATTGGTGAAGGAGAAAATCAGTTTCGGGGCTTCCATTTCTGCAGGGTAGATTCTGGTTGTCAGTCCCAAGCTATGCTTCTTTTCTTTAGGACGAAAAGAAAGGAATTGAAAAGAGTCCGAACTCATTCTTTGTTCATGTATTTATAAAAAAAAGAATCATTTGTTAAAAGAATCACTTATTAGAGGGTTTGTTTATTTAGAACGGAATGTTCAAAGGTGTAGAGAAGGTAAGGAATCCGATTCAGAAAGGAAAAGAAAGTCTTAAGCAAGACTTCCCGACTCGAAGGATCATTCCTAAACTAACACCTATCGGGGGTCCACCCCACCTCGAAATGAGGTAAAAGGATCTCGTAACCTCTCTCGTTTAGGGGTGTCTAAACGAGTGGCTCCTAAATCCGAGAGAATGTTGGCTATACTCGTTCAAGATAGAAATGAACATAGTATTCCAACGGAAAAGAAGGGTAGTTTGATCCATTAGGGACATGGATACACTACCGATTTTTGAAAGCGGAATTATTTGATTATAATGGAGAGAGGAATTATCCCAGACGGAGTCGCCGAAATCCTGTCGGCATATTTTTAGGTCGTGTTTTATTTTGAAGAGGGGTCGCCTAACGAAATCGTCGGCGAATTTTTAATTTAATTAAAATAAATAATTTGAAAAGTAGTATTTGATTTTGAAAATAATTTTAAATTTGAAGGTTTTAAGACATAAGATTAAACCGATCTCACATCCCAAATAGTTTATATAAACGAGCACCGCACCACAAGCCGTGTATCTATCCCTAAGGATAGACACACCGCTTGATGGTGGGGCTTGATTAAATAAACTAGAAGATTAGTGACATCCGTTTGGTCCGCGAACCAATTTTATAAGCCGACAAGTTTCCCTCGCTTAATATGAAAACATTAAACGGGGTTTATATTACTCGGGTTCTTTAAAATTCCCTATAAGGGCAAGCCCCTATAGTTAATTACATCTTAAGTGACGGGAATCACCTAAGAAAACTCTCGATAATAACCAATAATTACGCTCTCAAGAATTTCAAAGTTTAAGGTTTTCGAAGATTGAATTTTGGAATTTCAATAGGGAATGGATCAAATTTTGGAACATTTTGTTTTATGAATCCAAAGGAAGAGGGGTAAGAGAAATTACGTGATTCGAAGTGAACTTCGGTAATTTCCCGACTATCCTATCGTTTGGCTTGAATTTAGGAAAGTCCTAATGTTTATTTGATATTTCGATCTTGCCAATTTTAATTAATTAGGGCTTATATTTGTATGATAAAATCAAACAAATAGCTCAGAAAATGTGAGGGTTTATGTCGTATCGGACGACTACCTCGGAATCCTAAGACCGGTTAGGGCTTAATTTGCAATGCAAATGCACTAACGAAGAGTTGAGGATTTATGTTGCACTAAGCAAGCTACCTCGAAGTCCTATGGCTTGGTTATTTAATTCTAAAAAGTTTCTTGAAGTAGACTCAAGTTTTCTTGATGACGATGGCCGTCTTGCCCACCATGCTCCGAGCTTCTTGTTGTTGCGGAGGTTTAGTTTTAGAAGTCATAAATCGGGAGATGAGAGAAGTGTTTTGGTCTGAGAAGTCTTAATTTTCCAAGTGTTTTTTTATATTTTGATTAAAACAAATCTTAAAGTTGATTATAACGACACCGGTTAAGATCCCACGGTTCCATCCTTCCGGCATCATTATTTTTATCGGATTCACTTAGTCCAGATGAATTTGCTAAACTCAACTGAATGAGTTCCACACTTTCATTTAGACCGTGGGAAATCCCGTTAGCAACACGTAGGTTACATCATCCGAGGTATTCCCGATCATCCAACGGGACGTTTTAATTTAGTTGTAATTGTAGTTTTGTGTTACGTTTGTGATTAAACTTTGAGTTGTTTTATATTTTGAAATGTTGTGGCGGTGAATTTTATCTTGCAATGACTTTTAACTTAGTTTTGGTTTCGGTTTTAGGGACTATCCTAAAGGTGTGGGTTTTCATGCAACGGTTGTTTTATCATGCAAGAAAAATAAACGCAGTTGCAATAAAGTAAATTGCAATAATGTAAATTCTTGGAAAATAAATTGCGGGAAAGTAAATTGCAATAATACAAATGCGTACACTGGAGGGTCTTCCCGTCATTCCAAGTTGCACTTAAAACACGATTAGCATACTTAAGCAAGTTCCTAGGTAAGGCTAAGGGAAAGGTTATGGTTTTCTACCAAATTCCTAATCCTATGGCTAGTCATTTCCTATGACGTCTAGGTTCTTTGTGTTTTGGTTTAAGGACGATTTTCTTCATCGAAGAATAATCAAATTCGATTGTTCTTATAAATGTCCTATCATATTGAGGAAGTGCTTAAGAAGGATCTTAAACATCTTTTCAATATTTCTAGGATTGTTTTAAGTCCAAATGAATTTAATTATACAAATGAATTAATCGTTCAAGAATTTCAAGTTTTGTTAACTTGCTCGATGAACTGGGACATTTGAATATCACTATGAGTGAAGTGACACTTCATTTAATGTTTTATTTGGGAGTTATAATAACTAAAGCTTTCAAGGGTAAGTTAGTATTCAAATGATTTGGTTTAAGTTAAAGAGTTTAAATTTGGAATAGTGTTCAAGTTGCTTTTAAATTTATTTTCTTTCTGTTTTAGGTGATGTTATATTTAATTCGATTTAATTTAATTTTAATTGAGTTTTAATTTAATTTAATTTGATTGAGTTTGATTTAATTTGATTTGATGTTTAATTAATTTGATTTGATTTAATTTTAATTTGATTATTTAATTTAATTTAATTCAATTATTTAATTTAATTAATTTAATTTAATTTAATTTGATTTAATTCAATTTTATTTAATTAATTTAATTTATTTAATTTAATTTAATTTAATTTAGTTTAATTTAATTGTTTAATTTAATTTAATTTAATTATTTAATCTAATTTAATTTAATTATAAATTTAATTTAATTTAATTTAATTGTTAAATTTAATTTAATTTTAATTTAATTTATCTTTAATTTACTTTATTTTTAATTTTAATTAAAATTTTAAAAGAGTTTAATAATTTAATTAAGTCTTTTAATATTTTAAATTTGAGTTATCATTTTAATTAAAAATTGAGTATTAATGATATAATTAGTTTAGGGATTTTTTAAATTAAAGAATAAATCTCTTCCTAATAAATATCCCTTATTTTAATAATTCCAATTTATTATTCCTCCAAATTTAATCTATTATTTAATTAAAGTTTAATCATTTTAAAATTATTTAATGGGTTTCTACCCTTTAATTATTTAAATTTCAATCATCCAAATCAGATTAAGATCAAATATTTTATTTGTTGATTTTTTATTAAACCTAAAGTTTTAATTAAGGGTTAAAAGTTTAATTACCATTTTACCCCTTTAGCTTAATAATTTCATAACTCACTAAATTGAACTCAAATGAACTTGAAATTTTTATGTGACTTCACTCATATGTCAATAAAGACATGAGAGGAGAAAATGTGATTTTTCTGTGTTTAATTTATTTATATAATTATTTTTGGTGGAAAATAGAGATTTTCAAGGAAAATTTAATAATATGACCAAGGGAAAGTTTCTGTCCTTAAGAAAATTAGTGGACATTCCTAATGACCAGAGAAGCACTTGGACCAATTTTGGTGATTTTTTGAATTATATTATTTTTATTATAATTATTTTGAGTTTTGGAGTGTTAATTAATTTAAAAATAAAATAAATGTTGAAAAATGGATTTTATATTTTTCAAAAATCTCTCTGATATCAAGGAAACCAGAGAAGCAAATTTTGCAATTTTCTGATTTTTTTATGATTTATTGTAATTATTTTAGTGAAAATGCTAGAAAATACATTTTTTTAATTTTAAAATTACCCTAGGGCTTTAAAATTTAATATCTCACTAAATAGACTTAGGAAAAATATGGGGTTTGTTCCTAAGTGATTAAAATTCAAAATATGACATTTTGGTGAATTTTATTATTTTTGTGATTTTTATTATTTTTTAATTATTAAAATATTAAAATATTATTAAAAATCAACTTTTTTAGAAAATTGAAATTTTAATTTTCCTAGGTTCCCCTAATATCAGAGAGGCTCCAAAACCAATTTGGTGAATTTTTGAAAAGTATTTTAAAAGTTATGAATTTTTAAAGTTTAAAATGGCTAAGTGGCTTAATCAACCCAATTAGTGGGGTTAACCAAGTCCAATTGACCTCAAATTTTTATGGTGGATTCCTCTGATCCTAAAGGTCAGTGGAGAATTGATTTCAAGTCAATTTGATGCCTGGTTAACTCTAATTAATTAAAGACCTATTTTGAGTGTTTAAGCCAATTAGGGTTGTTTTGAATGAACTAAGCCAAAACCTATTTTTCCTAGGGTTCTCTGGTCATAAGAAACATCACCAAATTTTCCTAGAATTTATTTCACAACATGCTATTTTTTGGAATTAAAATACTCAAAACAGCAACATGCATTTGAAAAATAAATAACTTTTCACAGAGATGGCCTCTGACCTTGGAAAATTCGGGGAATGTTCCCAAGTTCGGAAGGCTTCAAAGCCCTATGGTCTCATGCCATGGTGAATTGTATACATGCATGGAGAATTAAATGTATGCAGAGAGTAAATAAATTATAAAAAATAAAATACTTGATGAAATTAAATGATTTCTTTTCCACATTATTCTCCTCTGTTCAGCTGAGCAAGAGGGTATTTTTATTTTATTTTTGTGATTTTTCTACACAAAGATATGGATTTTTAAAGTTTCGATATTTAATAAATACATTAAATACCCTATTTATCTATTTATCCACGCGGCGCCGGCGAAACATCGGCGACTCCGAAGGGGTACGTGTCGCGGCGCGATTGGGCGCCGCCATCCGAGTCATCCGTCCCGGGCCCCGCGGTTCTCGCACCGTTTCTGGTCCGACGCCATCCGAGCCGCTCGTCCGCGCGTGTATCGAATGGACGGCATCCGTTCATCGTCCCCAAGTGTTCTCACCCGAGAGCCGTCCACACTAAATCCCAAGATCTCACTCGATTCTCGATGGATTTTTACGTTCTTATACTGCTATGGATTCGTCTTGAAGAGACGAACACATCTATATGGCTAACATGCATTGAAACTAAGGCATTTGAAATGGAGAATCTCCGAAGCTCGGGATGGAGAGTTAACTCATACCTTAGCTCGGAGAAGTGTGGCTTGATCCGAGAGTTGTTGCACCTTCGATTGGGTCCCGCAAGCTCCGGATGAAGTCTCACGGTGCGGGGAATTGTCCGGATATGATTTCGACCAAGCCCGATCACAAAGCTTGGAGGTTGGAGCAAGCCGGGTGGCTCGGAGATGGGGCTTTTGATGGTGGACACCTTCTCTTGGTACGGTGAAGGTGTAGAGCCAATCAATTTGGGAATTGGCTCACCGTGGAGAAGTGTCCTGGTTTTGGGTGGAATTTCGACTACGAAATTGAGCTTACGAGAGGAGAAATGGCAGGGGATTTCACTCTGGGGATCAAGTGCTCTAAGGATGGAGAAGGGTCCGGAACAATTTTGGCAGAGTTTTGGCAAGGTTTGTGCTCGGCTCCCCTTCATGGCCGAGAGGGGTGGAGTTTAAATAGGAGATGGTGGGGGGCCTCCGGGGGGAGTTAGGGCTTGGGATCAGCTTGCTTTCGGTGAGGAGAAGATCGGCCATGGTGACCACTAGGCATGGGGCGGCTCGAGCAAGTGAGAATTTCAATGTTGGCTCACATGTGAGCTCTCGGCCATGGCGTTTTCCGGCGGCTCGGTGGCCGGCCGGCCGTGCAATGGTCACCATCTTGGTCGGGTGGGTCGGGAGTCGGGGTTTAGTGTGAGCGATTGGCAAATGCCATGTGTAAAGGCTTTGATTCAAAGTGGAATGGGGGCATGGCTAAATTTGGACCTAAATGGGTCAACCCACCCATTTGGGCTAGGTGCACCACCCGAGGCACTGGTTTTGGTCGAGGGAAAAGTGATTTGGCTCGAGCATAATCGGTAGGGTCAAGTCACCATCCAAGCACGATTAGAGCTTAAGCATGGTTTAGTGGAATCATGGAAGTGGTTAATCACCTTTAGGAATTAAGGAAAGAGCCTCCTCCTTTTGCCCAAAATGGCATGGTGACATGTAAAGAGGCTCTCATGGCTTGCATATGGCTTGTGCATGGCTCCATGGCTCCATTTGGCTTGGGAAAAGGTTTGGTCGATTTCATAAAAAAGGATTTTAGGGATTTTGGATAATTTGGTGGAAATTTGGATGAAGCTTCATTTAGAATTATTTGATGATTGGTTTAGGACTTAGGGATGATTTTAATTGAAAATATGATGAGGGGAAATGTCATATGGGCTTTGGAAGAATTTTTTGGGGTTTTGGATTTGGTGGAAGTGGGCTTTTAAAATGGTTTAAGGAATGGGCCCTTAAGTTTTGAAAATGAATTTATGGATGGGAATTTTGTAAAGAGGTTGGGCCAAATAATTGTTGGGTTTAGCTCATGGATGTGTCATGAGTGATTTGAAACAAATTGGGGGTGATTTGGATTTGAATTGGGTTGAATTTGGGTTTATTTGGTAAATGGGCCAATGTAGGTCAAGTTGGGCTAACTTGGGCCAATGTTGGGCTAGGGTTGAAATTGATGTAAAATAAATGTTGAGAAATGTTTATGGGAGTGTTTCAAAGAGGTTTTGGCTTTGGTTGGGTTTTGATTTTGAGGTTTGGGCCTATTTGGGTTAGGTTTGGGTTTAGGTCAAAATTGGGTTTTTTTTTATTTTGGGTTGAATTTGAGTGGGACTTGGGTTCAAATTTTGGGCAAATCATGTTAGGGTTTTGTTTGTGGAAATGTTAAGGAAGATTTAGAAAAGATTTGAGGTTAATTGGAGTTGAATTGGGTGAGTTTGGGTTAAGTTTGGGTCATGGGTCCAAATTTGGGCTTTAAGGCCCAAAGTAAAATTGGATCCAAATGTCAACCAAATTGGACTTGGATTTGGTCTAGATTGGTATTGGGGATGTTGAATTGAAGTTTAGAATTGAATTGGACCAGAATTTTGGTCAATTGGATAGGTTTGGTTTAACATTGGGTCCACTTTGGGTTAAAATGGGTCAATTTGGGGGTTTTGACAAAAGTAGGGTAAACTGACAAAATTGGCCCATGGTGTAGTTGGACAAAATGAAATTGGGAATATTTGGGATTTTCTGGAATTTTTTGGGAATTTTCTGAGTTTTTGGATTTTTAGGCCAAGAAGGGTATTTTGGGTTATTTGGAGGGTATTGGGGGGTATTTTTGGAATCTTTGGTATTTTTGGGTATGGATGATCAATTTGAGTGATGTGGAGATGTTTGGGATTGATTTTGGAAAATTTTGGGTAATTTGGAAATTTTGCAAAAATTTGGGTAATTTCAAGGGTTTTGGGTAGGTTTAGTAGGTGTAGGGTCTCGGGGGTCAAAAATTGAAAATTTGGGAAATTAAAGATTGGGTGAATCTAGGTGGAAAGAAATCATTTTGGTTGAGCCATGAAGTCATTTCAAGCCCATATGAGCCATGAGAGGACTCATTTGAGGCATTCACTATGTTGTTCCTAACCCTCTTAGCCAAGGGTTTAGGGGTTAAGGACCATCCATGTGAATCACCTACATGAGTCGGGGAGGTTAAGTTGGGTATAGGTGTGGTTTTAGGAAGTGTGTGGAAATGTAGTGTGTAAGTGTAGTGTAAGTCGGCCTCCTCGCAGGACCAGGGCCACCTGGGGTAGTCCTAAGGCCAAAGAGTCCTATAGGAACTCATCCTTTAAACTTCCACATTTGATTTCAACCCTCACAGGTGATTAGGGGTCTATGGTCAAGTTTGTGGAGTTTGCAGGGAGTTTAGAAGTGGTTTGAATTTCTAAAAGGCGGGTCCCGATTCTAGTCCTCTAAGACGATCAAAGGAAAAGCCTGAAATTTCAGATCTGAAGTACTAAAGAGAAGAGAAGACCTCATCCAAAATGAGGTCAA
>JAKZJZ010001213.1:0-30124 GCA_022702705.1 Papilionanthe hookeriana x Papilionanthe teres
GTGTTTTAAATTAAATGGATGATGATAGAGGATTGTTATGTGGGCTTTGGGCCTTTTGAAATCATTTTTGATGGGCTTTTAGGAAGGATAAAGGGGATGAGCCTTTAGGTTTGAAAATGGGCTTTTGAATGGAAAAACTTGCAAAGTGCCATGCCAAATAAAATGTTGAGTTTTGTTTAAGGATGTGTCTTGAATGATTTGAAGCAAATTTGGGGTAGTTTAGAATTGAATTGGGTGGAATTTGGGTTCATTTGGTAAATGGGCCAATGTAGGTCAAATTGGCCTAACTTGGGCCAATGTTGGGCTAGGGTTGAAATTGATGTAAAGTTAATGTTGTAAAATGTTTATTGGAGTGTTTCAAAGAGGTTTCAACTTTGGTTGGGCTTTGGTTTTGGGACTTGGGCTTATTTGGGTTAGGTTTGGGTTTAGGTCAAAATTGGGCTTTTTTGGTTTTGGGTTGAATTTGAGTGGGGTTTGGGTCCAAATTTTGGGCAAATCATGTTAGTGTTTTGTTTATGGGGATGTTATGAAGGTTTGGGAAAGATTTGGGATCAATTGGAGTTGAATTGGGTCAAGTTTAGGTCATGGGTCAAAATTGGGCTTTAGGCTCCAAATTGGAATTGAATCCAAATGTCAATCAAATTGGACTTGAATTTGGTCTAAATTGATATTGGGAATATTTAATTGAAGTTTAGAATTGAATTGGACCAAAATTGGGGTCAATTGGGGAGGTTTGGTTTGACATTGGGTTCATTTGGGTTAAGAATGGGTCAAATTGGGGGTTTTGGCAAAAATGGGGTAAATTGACAAAATCAGCCCATGGTGTAGTTAAACAAAATGAATTTGGGAATATTTGGGATTTTGTGGAATTTTCTAGGAATTTTCTGAATTATTTGGATTTTTTTGGCTAAGAGGGGTATTTTGGGTATTTGAAGGGTATTGGGAGGGTATTTTTGGAATCTTTGGTATTTTGGTGCATGGATGATCAATTTGATTGGTGAGGAAATTTTTAGGGCTAATTTTGGGGAATTTTGGGTGATTTGGAAATTTTGGAGGATTTGGGCAATTTTACGGGCTTTTGGTAGGTTTGATAGGTATAGGGTCTCCGGGGTCAAAAATTGAAATTTTGGAAAAGAGAAGATTGATCAAATATGAGTGAAATGGAATCACTTTGATTGAGCCATGAAGCCATATTAAGCTTATATGAGCCATGAGAGGACTCATTTGAGGCATTCACTATGTTGTTCCTAACCCTCTTAGCCAGGGGCTTAGGGGTTAAGGTCCATCCACATGAATCACCTAAATGAGTCAAGGAGTCAAGTTGGGTATGGGTGTGGTTTTAGGATTTGGATTGTGTGTGTGAGAGTGTAGAGTATGAGTGTAGTGAGTGTGTAAGTCAACCCTCACCAGACCAAGCTACCCAGGGTGGTCCTAAGGCCAAAGAGTCCTATGGTGAACTTATCCTTTAAACCTTCACTTTTGATTTCAACCCTCTAGGTGATTAGGGGTCTACAATCAAGCTTGTGGGGTTTGCAGGGAGACAAGAAGTGGTTTAAATTTCTAAAAGATGTGTCCCGATTCTAGTCCTCTAAGATAGTCGAAAGGAAAAGCCTAAGGCTAGATTCTAAGCACTAAAGAGGGAGAGAAGACCTCATCAAAAATGAGGTCAACAAATGGACCCCCAATAGGTGTGGTGTGCTAACCAAGCATACCGCGCATATTGGCGTTGACCGAAGAGATCAACAGAACCAAAACAGATGTCCAAGTAACAGACTTAGGACGAAGTATAAGAAATTTCCACTGGGGAGTATCAGGTAAATCTCTAAGACTGAAGATTCCAGAACTCTCGCTGGGGAAGAAGGAGGTGAATTTCAGATCACAAAATTTCAAAAGATTGGATCTTAGATTCGTTTCATTTTCTGTTTCAAGTTTTCAATTTTGAGTTTGAATTTCGAATTAAGTTTCAATTTTGATTTTATGCGGAGAAAAGAGTAAGGCTAAGGCCCACTCGAATACATTTGTATGCTGAGAAGAAAGCAGGACTGAACCTATTCCAAATGCTGAGGAAGGATAGGACAAAGCCTATTCGAAATGCAGAGTGTCTTGATTTCAATTTCTTGCTGAGAGGATCAAATTTTAAAATTGCTAAGAAAGGAGTAGGACTGTGCCTATCTCGAGTGCTGAGAATTGCTGAGAAGGGAGTAGGGTAGAAGCCTATCCCGAATGCTGAGATGGGAGTACGGTGGAAGCCTATCCCGATTGCTGAGATTGCTAAGATGGGAGTACGGCGAAAGCCTATCCCGATTGCTGAGATTGCTGAGATGGGAGTACGGCGGAACCCTATCCCGATTGCTGAGATTGCTGGAATGGGAGTAGGGCGGAAGCCTATCCCGATTGCTGAGATTGCTGAGATGGGAGTAGGGCGGAACCCTATCCCGATTGCTGAGATTGCTGGGATACGAGTACGGTGGAAGCCTATCCCAATAGCTGAGATTGCTGAGATGGGAGTAGGTGTTGACCTCATTTTTGATGAGGTCTTCTCTTCTTCTCTTTAGTACTTAGGATCTAGCCTTAGGCTTTTCCTTTGACTATCTTAGAGGACTAGAATTGGGACCCACCTTTTAGAAATTCAAACCACTTCTTAACTCCCCGCAAACTCCACAAAGTTAATCGTAGACCCCTAATCACCTAGAGGGTTGAAATCAAATGCGGAAGTTTAAAGGATGAGTTCCTATAGGACTCTTTGGCCTTAGGACTACCCTGGGTGGCCTGGTTTGGTGAAGGGGCTGACTTACACACACTACACTTATACACTACACCTACACACTACACTTCCACATACCTCCCGAAACCACACCCATACCTAACTCGACCTCACGACTCATGTGGGTGATTCACATGGATGGTCCTTAACCCCTAAGCCCTTGGCTAAGAGGGTTAGGAACAACATAGTGAATGCCTCAAATGAGTCCCTTCATGGCTCACATGGGCTTGATATGGCTTCATGGCTCAACCAAAATGACTTCTTTCCACTTACATCCACCCAATCTTCAATTTTCCAAATTTTCAATTTTCGACCCCCGAGGACCCTACACCCGCTAACTACCCAAAACCCCCGAAATTACCCAAATTTCTCAAAATTTCCAAATTATCCAAAATTCTCCAAAATCATTCCCAAACATTTCCACATCACTTAAATTGATCATCCATACCCAAAAATACCAAAAATTCCAAGAAAACCTCCCAATACCCTCCAAATACCCAAAATACCCCTCTTGGCCTAAAAATCCAAAAATTCAGAAAATTCCCAGAAAATTCCAGAAAATTCCAAATATTCCCAATTTCATTTTATCCAATTACACCATGGGCCAATTTTGTCAATTTACCCTACTTTTGTCAAAACCCCAATTTGACCCATTTTAACCCTAAGTGCACCCAATGTCAAACCAAACTCACCCAATTCAACTCCAATTAACCCCAAACCTTTTCTAAATCTTCCTTAACATTCCCACAAACAAAACACTAACATGATTTGCCCAAATTTAGACCCAAACCGCACTCAAATTCAACCCAAGGCTAAAGGACCCATTTTTGACCTAAACCCAAACCTAACCCAAATGAGCCCAAACCCCAAAATCAAAGCCCAACCAAAGCCAAAAACTCTTTGAAACACCCCCATAAACATTTCTCAACATTGATTTTACATCAATTTCAACTCTAGCCCAACATTAGCCCAACTTGGCCCACTTGGACCTACATAGGCCCACTTACCAAAATAAACCCAAATTCAAACCAATTCAACTCCAAATCACATCAAATTGAGTCCAAGCCCTTCATAGAACATCCCTAAACCAATTATGACATTTATTTGACAAAGTTCTTCACAAAATTTTTATCCAAATGCCCATCCTAAAATCAAAAGCCCATTTCCCATAAACTTTCCTAAAAGCCCACTTCACCACATCTAAAGGTCCAAAATCTACCCTAAAGCTCACATGACATCTCCATTTGTCATCCACTTAATTAAATCCATTACCTAAGTCCTAAATTCACCATCAAATTATTCCAAATCAAGTTTCACACAAATTTCCATCAAATTACCAAAAATTATTAAAACCCATTTTCATGAAATTGACCAAACCTTTTCCCGAAGCCAAAGGTGAGCCATGCGAAGCCATGGACAAGCCACATGAAGCCATGGAAGGCTTGACATGTGATCAAGCCATTAATGGCAAAAGGAGGGGCCCCTTTCCTAATCCTCCTTAACCCCTTTTTTACCTTAAGCATGTCACACACTAAACCATGCTTAGCCACCTCATCATGGATGGAGACCACACCACTCTCCCTTGGATGACCCAACTGATCCTCTCAGCCCAAAATCAGGCCATGGGGAGGTGCACCCAACCCAAACCAATGGGTTGACCAAATTAAGGCCAAAATGACCCCCTCTCCATTCCATTTTAATTCAAACACTTTACACATGTCCAAGCCCAATTGACTTCACCATTGCCAAGCCCTGACCTCCCTGGTCAAGATGGTGACCCATGCCCTGCCGGCCGCCGCCCGGATCGCCGGAAAACACCACACCCGAGAGCATCATGTGAGCCCAAGCTTGGAATTCTCACCTGCCGAGTTGCCCCATGCCCAATGGCCACCATGGTCGTTCTTCTCCTCACCGAAGCAGTCGATCCCATGCCTCAACTTCCCCGGGAGGCCCTCCACCCTCTCCTATTTAAACTCCACCCCTCTCGGCCATGAAAAGAGCTGAGCACGAACCTTGCCGAAACTCGCCAAAATTGTTCCGGACCCTTCCGCACCCTTAGAGCGGTTGATCCTCAGTGTCGATTTGCTCTAATCCCCACCGATAAAATCCGATTTCCCAGCCGAAATTCCACCCAAAACCAGGACACTTCTCCACGGTGAGCCAATTCCCAAATTGATTGGTTCTACACCTTCACTCGGACCAAGGGAAGGTGTCCACCAGACAAAGCCCCATCTCCGAGGCCACCCAGTTGCTCCGGCCTCCAAGCTTTGTGATCGGGCTTGGTCGAAATCACATCCGGACAATTCACTGAGACCGGGAGACCTCATCCGGAGCTTGCCGGGATCCGATCGAAGGTGCAACAACTCTCGGATTGAAGCCACACTTCTCTGAGCAAAGGTATGAGCTAATTCTTTATCCCGAGCTTCTGGAGATTCTCCATTTCAAATGCCCTAATTTCAATGCATGTTAACCGTATAGATGTATTCGTCTCTTCAAGACGAATCCATAGAGCATAAGAACATGAAAATCCATTGAGTATCGAGTGAGATCTTAGGGATTTAGTGTGGACGGCTCTCGGGTGAGGACGCTCGGGGACGATGAACGGTTGCCGTCCATTCAATACACGCGCGGACGAACGGCTCAGATGGCGTCGGACCAGGAGACGGTACGAGAAACGCGGGGCCCGGGCTGCTGACTCAGGTGGCGGCGTCGAATGGGAGCGCGACGCGTGTGCGTTCGGAGCTGCCGAGGTTGACGCGGCGCCGCGTGGATAAATAGAAAATTAGGGTATTTTTCTATTTATTTAATTCTCTAAACTTCAAAAATTCATATCTCTGTGTAGAAAAATCAGAAAAATAAAATAAAAATACCCTCTCGCTCGGTGAACGAGAGGAGAATAATGTGGAAAAGAAATCATTTAATTTCATCAAGTATTTTATTTTTTATAATTTATTTACTCTCTGCATACTTTTGATTCTCCATGCATGTATACAATTCACCATGGCATGAGACCATAGGGCTTTTGAAGCCTCCGAATTCGGGAACATTCCACGAATTTTCCAAAGTCGGAGGCCATCCCTATAAAGAGTTATTGATTTTTCAAATTCATGTTCGTTGTTTTGAGTATTTTAATTCCAATAAATAGCATGTTGTGAAATAAATTCTAGAAAAATTTGGTGATGTTCCTTATGACCAGAGAACCCTAGAAAAAATAGGTTTTGACTTAGTTCATTTAAAACAACCCTAATTGGCTTAAAAACCCAAAATAGGTCTTTAATTAATTAGAGTTAACCATGCATCAAATTGACTTGAAATCAATTCTCCACTGACCTTTAGGATCGGAGGAATCCACCATAAAAGTTTGAGGTCAATTGGACTTGGTTAGCCCCACTAATTGGGTTGATTAAGCCACTTAGCCATTTTAAACTTTAAAAATTCATAACTTTTAAAATACCTTTCAAAAATTCACTAAATTGGTTTTGGGGCCTCTCTGATATCAAGGGAACCTAAGAAAATTAAAATTTCAATTTTCTAAAAAAGTTGTTTTTAATAATATTTTAATATTTTTAATAATTAAAAAATAATAAAAATCACAAAAATAATAAAATTCACCAAAATATCACATTTTGAATTTTAATCACATAGGAACAAATCCCACATTTTTCTTAGGTCTATTTAGTGAGATATTAAATTTTAAAGCTTTAAGGTAATTTTAAAATTAAAAAAAATATATTTTCTAGCTTTTTCACTAAAATAATTATAATAAATTATAGAAAATTTAGAAAATTGCAAAATTTACTTCTCTGATTTCCTTGATATCAGATAGATTTTTGAAAATTATAAAATCCATTTTTCAACTTTTATTTTATTTTTAAATTAATTAAAACTCCAAAACTTAAAATAATTATAATAAAAATAATATAATTCAAAAAATCACCAAAATTGGCCCAAGTGGTTCTCTGGTCATTAGGAATGTCCCCTAATTTTCTTAAGGACCGAAAATTTCCCTTGGTCATGTTATTAAATTTTCCTTGAAAATCTCTATTTTTTACCAAAAATAATTATATAAATAAATTAAATACAAAAAAATCACATTTTCTCCTCTCATGTCTTTATTGGCATATGAGTGAAGTCACATAAAAATTTCATGTTCATTTGAGTTCAATTTAGTGAGTTATGAAATCATTAAGTTTAAAGGGTAAAGTGGTAATTAAATTTTTAACCCTTAATTAAAACTTTAGGTTTAATAAAAAATTAACAAGTAAAATATTTGATCCTAATCTGATTTAGATGATTGAAATTCAAATAATTAAAGGGTAGAAACCCATTAAACAATTTTAAAATGATTAAACTTTAATTAAATAATTGATTAAATTTGGAAGAATAATAAAATTGGAATTATTAAAATAGGGACATTATTAGGAAGAGATTTATTATTTAATTTAAAAATCCCTAAATTAATTATCTCATTAATATTCAATTCTTAATTAAAATGATAACTCAAATTTAAAATATTAAAAGACTAATCATTAAACTAAATTTAAATTATTACACTCTTTTTTAAAAAAAATTTCAATTAAAATTAAATAAAATTAAATTAAAATTAAATTAAATTAAATTAAATTAAATTAAAATCAAATTAAATTAAATTAAACAAATTAAATTAAATTAAATTAAATCAAATTAAATTAAATTAAATTGAATTAAATCAAATTAAATTAAATTAAATAATTGAATTAAATTAAATTAAATTAAATCAAATTAAATTAAAATTAAATCAAATCAAATTAATTAAACATCAAATCAAATTAAATTGAACTATATTGAATTAAATTAAATTAAAACTCAATTAAATTAAATTAAATTAAATTAAATTAAATATAACATCACCTAAGACATAAAGGATTCAAAATAAATCTAAAATAACTTGAACACTATTCCAAATTTAAACTCATTAATGGAAATTAAACTAAATCACAAACCATTTGAACACCAATTTACCCTCAAAAACTTTAGTTATCATAACTCCTAAATAGGAAATTAAATGAAATGTTACTTCACTTATAGGATATTCAAATGTCCTAGTTCACTGAGTAAGTTAACAAAACTTGAATCCCCGGACGATTAATTCATTTATATAATCGAATTCATTTGGACTTAAAACAATTCTAGCAATATTGAAAAGATGTTTAAGATTTGTCTTAAGCACTTCCTCGATACGATAGGATGTTTATAAGAACAATTGAATTTAATTATTCTTTGATGAATAAAATCGTCCTTAAACAAAAAAAACACAAAGAACCTAGACGTCATAGAAAATGACTAGCTATAGGATTAGGAACTTGGTAGAAAACCATAACCCTTACCCTAGCTTTACCTAGGAACTTGCTTAAATATTCTAATTGTGTTTTAAGTGTAGCTTGGGATGACGGGAAGACCCTCCGAGTACGCTTTTATTTTATTGCAATTTACTTTCTTGCAATTTACATTATTGCAATTTACTTTATCGCATCGCACTTACTTTTCTTGCATGATAAACAACTCGTTGCATGAAAACCCACACCTTTAGGATAGAACCCTAAAACCGAAACCAAAACTAAGTTAAAAGTCATTGCAAGATAAAATTCACCACCACAACATTTCAAAATATAAAACAACTCAAAATTTAATCACAAACAGAACACAAAACTACAATTGCAACTAAATTAAAACGTCCCGTCGGATGATCGGGAATACCTCGGATGATGTAACCTACGTGTTGCTAACGGGATTTCCCACGGTCTAAATGAAAGTGCGGAACTCATTTAGTTGAGTTTAGCAAATTCATCTGGACTAAGTGAATCCGATAAAAATAATGGTGCCGGAAGGATGGAACCGTGGGATCTTAACCGGTGTCGTTATAATCAACTTTAAGATTTGTTTTAATTAAAACATAAAAAATACTTGGAAATTAAGATTTGCTCTAAACCAAAACACTTTTCTCATCCCCTGATTTATGATTTCTAAAACTAAACCTCTGCAACAATAAGGAGCTCGGAGCATGGTGGGCAAAGACACGCCATCGTCATCGACAAAACCCGAATCTACATCAAGCAAAACTTTCCTAGAATTAAATAACAAAACCATAGGACTTCGAGGTAGTTTTCATAGTGCAACATAAATCCTCAACCTTTTGTTAGGCATTTGCTACTGCAAATTAAGCCCTAACCGGCTTTAGGATTCCGAGGTAGTCGTCCGATACGACATAAACCCTCACATCTTCGAGGCTATTTGTATGATTCCGTCATATAAATATAAACCCTAATTAATTAAAATTGGCGAGGATCAAAACATTTAAATAAATATTAGGACTTCCTAAATCCAAGCCAAACAATAGGATAGTCAGAAAATTACCGAAGTTCGCTTCGAGTCTGTGATTTCTCCTACCTTTCTTCCTTTGGATTCCCAAAACAAAATGTTCCAAGTTTGATCCATTCCCTATTGAAATTCCAAAATTCAATCCCTTGAAAACTTAAACTTCGAAATCCTCGAGAGCGAGAATTATCGATTATTATCGAGAGTTTTCTTAGGTGATTTCCATCACTTAAGATGTAATTAACTATAGGGGCTTGCCCTTATAGGGAATTTTAAAGAACCCGAGTAATATAAACCCTCGTTTAATGTTTTCATATTAAGCGAGGGAATTTTGTCGGCTTATAAAATTGGTTCGCGGACCAAACGGATGTCACAAATCTTCTAGTTTATTTAATCGAGCGCCACCGTCAAGCAAGTGTGTCTATCCTTAGGGATAGATACACGGTTTGTGGTGCGGTGCTCATTTATATAAACTATTTGGGATGTGAGATCGGTTTAATCTCATATCTTAAAACCTTCAAATTTAAAATTATTTTCAAAATCAAATACTAATTTTCAAATTATTTATTTTAATTAAATTAAAAATTCGCCGACGAACTTTCGTTAGGCGACCCCTCTTTTTTAAATAAAACACAACCTAAAAATATGCTTGACATGATTTCCAGCGACTCGCCTGGGAAAATTCCTCTCTCCATTATAATCGGATAATTTCGCTTTCAAAAATCGGTAGTGCATCCATGTCCTTAGTGGATCAAACTACCCTTCTTTCCGTTGGAATACTATGTTCATTTCTATCTTGAATGAGTATAGCCAACATTCTCTCGGATTTAGGAGCCACTGTTTAGACACCCCTAAACAGAGAGGTTTTGAGATCCTTTTACCTCATTTTTGAGGTGGGGTGGACCCCCAATAGGTGTTAGTTTAGGAATGATCCTTCGAGTCGAGAAGTCTTGCTTAAGACTCTCTTTTCCTTTCCAACTCCGAATCAGATTTTTTACCTTCTCTACACTTTTGAACATTCCATTCTAAATAAACAAACCCTCTAATAAGTGATTCTTTTAACAAATGATTCTTTCTTATAAATACATGAACAAGAATGAGTTCGGACTCTTTTCAATTCCTTTCTTTTCGTCCTAAAGAAAAGAAGCATAACTTGGGACTCGACAACCGTAATCTACCTCGCGTAAATGGAAGCCCCGAACCGATTTTCTCCTTCACCAACGTGATCGGACTTCGCCGTCTATAAGGATGAGCCGCCCGACAATGGGGTCATCCGATTTGGACAGAGGATTTGAAAACACGAACATCAAGGTCACCGACGTCTCCCTCTTTGCACCGACGAACAAGGTATCCGAGCCGAGGAACCAGCCGCTCGAGTTCAACCTTAGGTCGACCCAAGAGTTTCCTCCCCGCAAAGGATCCCGACTAGGAGGAGTACCGCCGTCCGGCAGAGGACCGTTCTTACTACCCCCACTCGGTCTAGTTGTTTCGCACCTATCCCGACTTCTGCCAAATCAAAGGGGAAAGAAATCCGTAATTATGGTAAACCCGTTACCGTGGAGGGTACGGATCTTCTCGTAAGACCTTCGTTTTCGAAATCGGGTCCAGGTTCAAAGATTCCATCACCGACAAAGACCCAAAGAAGAAACAAGTAGAAGGATCGCCGGAGAAGCCGTAGCCGCCGAAATTGCTTTCCTGGAGGAAATTCCGCAGCTACCGTAATATACACCGCCGCTCGACTACATACCACTTTTGGGAGGAAGCGGGTTCCATCCCCTCTCCGCCGCAGAGGATGAGGAGAATGTTCGCAAGATTGTCGCCACATTACCTCGCCCCGCATACTACAACGATAGCCGCAAGAAAAGAACTAGAACTACGCCTGTTTGCTCGACCGCAAACTTTGGTAGAAAAGTTAAGCACGGAAGGAAAACTCGCCCCGTATCGGAAATTCTACGAAGGATAGGGCGGGTGCCGGTCAAATCCCGTCTCGGGCCCCGAGTAGAGCCCGCCGTCATGACGAAAAGCCAAGCAAGAGAATGAAGGCTAGCCCGCCCGTCGTAGTCTCGTGATTACGGATTAGGGAGGATACCACCTTCCAAAGATTCGGGCCGACGGACCATCCGGTCCTGCACCTTCTACCGCTAGAAGGATGGTGTGGCGTCCCACTATCGGGCGGCTGAGATCGAAACAAGCAGCCCGAAAAGAAAGTCTCGCCAGAGGCTGGAATCGAAGAAAGTGCTACCGCGATAAAGGGGACTCGTGAAAAAGGGACCCGGCAGCCTATCGCATGACAACCGCAAAGACACACAGAAAGCTCCGCTAGAAGATGCCATGGAAAAGTTGAGAACCGATATCCGACGATTGGCAAAAGAAAGAGAAGAAAAGTTCGGAGATGAGATCGATTTATCGGAGTTCATGGACGACGAATATGCAGAAATCAACATGGTTGAGACACGAGCTTCATCAGCTTCGCAAGGTGCTCTTGCAGACGCAGAAAGAGAGGAGCCAGATCTGATGAGAAGACAGCTTCAGGAAAAAGACGACACGATCGCTCAAATGGCGAAAAGGATGGAAGAGATGGCCGTAGCTCCGGCCACTCTCCGCAGTCAAGTACAACCACATGAGAGACACCCCCGTAGGTCATTCACATCGTAGACGGAGGAAAGGAGATTACATCCGTCAATGGGGATGACCAAGTGAAAAGGATACAACACAAAGTATGATCCCCGAAAAGGATATCAAGAACTTGGTAGAACAGCAGGTGCGAGAAGCCTTAGCACAATCGAAGAACGGGACATCCATTCGGACGGGTAGACCTTATCCAGAAGAATTCGAAGCTGTCCAATACCCAAAAGGCTTCGTACCACCTCTGTTCAAGACATTCGATGGAACCGGGAACCCCCGACAGCATGTTGCACACTTTCATGCCAGTTGTTGCAATGCCGGCGGGAGCGATGCGCTACTCTTCCGACGGCTCGTCGCATGTCCGTCGGGAATCGCCTTCGACCGGTATGCGGGATTACCCAATGGCTCCGCGAAGACATTCTCGCAGCTAGAGAGCCTCTTCATCAAGCGATTTTCCGGAGCTCAGCACCACATCACTATAGGTGATTTAGTGGTAGAGAAACAAAGGCCGAATGAAACTTTGGTGGATTACATACTTCGATGGAGAAACTTAAGCATGAAGTGTGAACCACAACTGCAAGAACAACATGCAATCGACATCTTGCTTAAAAGCATTCACGGCCCGATAGCACTTCTCCTCAAAAGATTCACTATTAAGACTTTTGAGAAGTTGTTAAGCAAGGCCGGAAGCTTGCAAGAAGAGGCGAAGCAATTAAGTTTTGCCGACAAGACGGACAAGCAGAAGCCAGTGAAGAACTTCGAAAAGAAATCCGGGATCGTTGCAGCAGTTGACAAAGGCAAGCAACCAATGCAAATACCACCAGAACGGCCGCAGCAACCACAACATAATTTCCAACAACCCCGGTCCAGCTATCAGTCGTCTCCGCAGTATGAACAACCGTCCCGTCCGCAACGTACATTGAGGGAGCTTCGAGCGAGAGAATATCCGTTCAAAAATGAAGCAAGTACCGAAGATGTTCCGTAGCCTAATGAAAACTCCGGATTTCCAACCGCCGAGCCTAAAAGACCAGAGGAAGTCAACAAGAACGGTGATCCCAACTTTTGCCCCTACCATCTGGATGCTTGGGCACAAGATAAGATTGCATTACCTTTAAAAGTTGGCTCAACGACAACCTTCGGAAAGAAAATATAACAATCCCGAAGGAGTACATGAAGGAACCCCGTAAAGGAGGTTCCGTCAATGTTATCTCAACCGATCCCGTCATTCCGATAGATCCCTATGCAACCGACGATGGATGGACTACCGCCTCGGACGAGGTCTTCGAAGAAGATTTTAGACAAACATCCGAACCGCTTCGGTGCGAGCTTCAATTCGTAGATCGAGACCCGTTAAACCGGTACTATCACTCGCGATAGAAGAACCACCTCGACAGGAGACGATCGAAGAAAAGAAGAAAATCGACGAAGAAGAGGGGACCGAGACTCCTAAAGCTAGACTAGGGGCCGCTTATCCTAGGATAGTTGTTTCCGATTCGGGGAGAAATCCCTCGAACCTCCGATTTTGTATGATTATCTCGCTCACTTCGGTGGGATCATATAATGATAAGGGTGATGGCGTTGGCTACGTTTGACCGTTTCTAACGATTACGTAACTAGCGACAATCCGACATCGACTTCGATGCCAACAACAATTCTCAAATCATACACGATCTCGACAATCAAAATAACGAAGAAGATATCCATCAAGGAGGCTACGAGAGTTCAACAAGCAATGGATCTATCTCGCGAGTTTCGAGGAGCTCCAGCTACGATAGAGTTAGAGCCTTCGTATTTTGAAGATAATCCGGAAGAGCCCGTCATTCCGATTCAGGAGGAGACACCGAGCAAGTTCAACACTAGATTCGAAGAAATTACGAAGTCAACTCGAGAAGTGGAAAAATTCTACCTCCAAGAATGGGTCCAAAAGACAAAGGAAAGCGGTGGTTGTTCAAGAAGAACCAACCTCGGCAGAAGAAATACCCATTCGAGAAGAAGCCGAGACGCATGAGAACAAAGTGGACTACAACGTGCTAGCCCATCTTAGGAAACTACCGACCAAATTGAGCATTTACGATGCTCTCATCTTATCAAAGGAGATGAGAGAAGCTCGATCAAAGCCTTACTTGATCCGGAAATTCGCTTAGCTCAAATGGCCGGAGATTCCTTAGATGAGGTTTGCTCATTAAAGGAACAACGAGGCGTTACCTTCACGGACAATGACTTACTACTTGGGACGACGAGATCACAACTCGACCGTTGTACATTTCGGCTTACAATTGGGAAGTTTACGCTCTCCAGAGTATTGGTGGATCCAGGAGCATCAATCAACATAATGAGTCTTCGAACACTAGCATACTTGGAAATTGATGCTCGTGAGCTCGAGGCCGACAAAATGTTATTAAGAGGATTCAACCATAAAGGAGAAAGAGCCCTCGGGTCAATAACGCTATCGATGAAGACCGGTGACTTAGCAAAGACAACCGCAAAATTTCATATAATCGATTCGTAAACGTCGTTCAACGCTCTACTCGGGCCGACCATGGATACATGAAAACGAGGATGGTACCATCATCTCTGCACCAGTGCATCAAATACTACGATGGAAGGGAACAGTGCATCAAAGGCGACTTGCAACCATTCTCCGTACATAAGATTGGAATCCATGAAGATGCAGCTTATTATGCACCTCCAAAGAAAACGATCTTCTCCAGAGATACCGTAACAAATGAAGCAAAGAAAGTTCGTGACAACGAAGAACCTCGAGGTTCTAGTCCAACGATCACTCACCACTCCCTTACGGCGAGATGGTGAAGGTTTCTCCACAACTCGCATCCGAGGTCGAGGCCGGGGACGAGGTCGTGGTAGAGACATTAGGACAGCTTGGACAGAGGAAACCGACCATCAATGTTGATCGGGAAGATAGTTCCGAAGAAGAAAAAGAAATCAAGCGAGAAGCAGTGACAATAAGTCGGAAGAAGCCGCAATTTAAGATCTCTCTTGAAGATGAGAAGAACGAAAACTACAAATCAATGTACAAGAAGATTAACCACTACGTACATACTATGACCCTAACCCCGATCCATTCTAATAAGATCGAGCGTATGGTGGTCAAAGAGGTACATAGCGGCGGTGCAAAGCCAATCAAATTCTACCGTGGTGCTTCTTCCTCCAAACCGAAAATAATGTACAATTCGAAGATGTCACTTCATCGAATTAATGGAATTACCTTTTCGAGTGGTACTCTCCCCGTGTTCAAAATTTAATTCAACGTGGTTTCTTACCTCGACAATGGACAAAAGGCCAATCACAACATTTTGAAAAATTATGGAATAACTCCGGTCGTCCACCCAATTCAAAGCATGGACTCGGATTAGGCACAATAGGGTCAGTTAACGATACTGAATTTTGCTTGGTTGTCACTTGCAAGTCCAATGAAAACTGCATGGAAACTACAGACGAACTCGAGGATTTGCAAATTGGAGACGCTCCACCAGAATTCGAAGAAGAAATTAAATCCACAATAGATGAGTTAATGGAAGTTAACTTAGGTACTAGCGAAGAGCCTAGGCCTACCTTTGTTAGCTCCTTACTCAATAAAGAAGACTCCGAAGAAATAATCAAGTTATTAATGGAATTTAAAGACTGTTTTGCTTGGAGCTACGATGAGATGCCAGGATTAGCTCCGCAGGTCGCAGCTCATAAGCTAGGAGTGGATCCTACTTCGTCCCAAGTCGACAAGGTCCCGTGAAGAATGCGTCTAGAAATCGAACAACAAGTCATAGACGAAGTTAAAAAGCTAATAGACGCTAAATTTTTCCGTGAAGAACAATACCCGACTTGGCTAGCCAATGTGGTGCCGACCGAAAGAAGAATGGTCGGATCGAATCATGTGGACTTCGCAGATTTAAACAAGGCATGTCCAAAGGATGAATTCCCTCTACCGATCCCGAACCGATGATCGACACTCGCTTCGACACATGAGATATTCTCATTCATGGATGGATCTTCGGATACAACCGGATAAAAATGGCTCCGAAGATGAAAAGCTTACAGCATTCGTAACGCCGATCGGAGTATTTTGCTACACAAGTGATGCCATTCGGATCGAAGAACGCAGAGCAACCTACCATAGAGCAATGACAAGAATTTTTGATGATCTCATCCACAATCAAGTCGAATGCTACGTGGACGATGTGGTCATCAAAAGCAAAGTAAAGGAAAACCACTCGTATGATTCGAGAATTGTTTTCGAATGATTAAGACAATTTAACCTTAAGATGAATCCCTTAAAATGTGCCTTCGGCGTCACCTCCGGGAAATTCTTAGGATTCGTTGTCCGACATCGTGGAATTGAAATCGACCCGGAAAAGATTAAAGCTATCTTAGAAATGCCGCCTCCCAAAACCTTAAAACAACTACGATCTTTTCAAGGGAAGCTGGCATATCTTCGACGCTTTATCTCAAATTTGTCAGATAGGTGTCACCTTTCTCGCACTAGTTAAAAAGGACGCCAAATTTATTTGGGAAGAGAAATGCCGAAGGCCTTCGAGGACATTAAACAATATTTAATGACACCTCCCGTCTTAGCAGCCCTGGCCTCGTGTAGACCGCCGATACTTTACACCGCGGCTTTAGACGACTTCTCCGGAGCCTCGTTAGCCTAGTGTCAATGATGAGGGTAAAGAAAATGCTCTTTACTACTTAAGCCGTCGTTTACTTCCGACGGAAGTAAGGTATCCCGCAATTGAAAAGCATTGTTTGGCCTTGATCTTCGCCGCTCAAAAGCTCGTGCACTACATGCTTTCTCATAAGGTTAACTCGATCTCGAAGTTTAATCCATTGCAATACCCGATGACTCGTCCAACACTCTACGGCGTACTTGCCGGATGGTCAATGATATTATCGCAATTCGATATAACTTTCGTGCCTCCGCGTGCCGTAAAGGGACAAGTCTTAGCGGACTTCCTCGCAAAGACACCCTTTGCCGCCGAATCTCCTCTCAATGACGATCCGCCGTATGAACAAATAATGAACCTAGAAGACCTTGATGATCGACGTTGGGAATTGTATTTCGACGGAGCATCTTCAAGACACAAAGACGAAGAATCGCAAGTGATAGTGCCCGGTAAGGCGGGAATCGGGCTAATCTTTATAACACCGGAGTGGGGAAGTTAAGATACTCCTACCACTCGACGTAACCGTGTACAAACAACGAAGCAGAATATGAAGCCCTCATAACGGGATTGGAATTAACTATTCAAATGGGGATAACAGACATCAACATCTACGGGGATTCACAGTTAATCATTCAACAGATTGCCGGACAATACAGAATTTTTAAACCAAGACTCGAACAATACTTCCAGTATGCCATACAAATTGTTGGAACAGCTTCCAAATGTGACAATCTACAAAATTCCTGAAAAGAGAATTCTTTAGCAGATGTTTTAGCCCGTCTCGCAAAAGAATTTGCCTGTTTGCAAGATGAATCGATGGAAGTGTCGGCTCACGGACGTCATGTCCTATCACGAACTCGACATAGACACAATACACAAATCAAAAAAAGAAAAAGAATCAGCTGTAACAAAGGATGTAAAAACACGGAAGATCGGCGACAGCCATTGATGGACTACCCGCAAACAGAAAGCTACCGGACGATAGGTCGCTAGCCCATCGGATCAAGAAAAGAACTCCGTCCTACGCATTAATAAATAACACATTGTACGTAAGGCCTTTTGATCAAATGTGGCTAAGGTGCCTAAGCGGGTCCGAGGCCCGTGAAATTGTTAAGGAGGTGCATTCGGACTCGTGGCGCTCACCGCCGGTCCGAAGATGAAAATGAAAATTAAAAGACTAGTGGTACTACCGGCCCTCGATGATGACCGATCGCATGAAAATCGCCAAGAGCCGTCACCAATGCCAAGTGCACGGAGTGGTTCTACACCAACCTCCAAATGTGCCGCACCCGACAATTGCGTCGTGGCCATTCGAATGTTGGGGCACGTATATAGTGGGTCCGATAGAACCACCATCTTCAAAAGGACATCGCTTCATTCTTGCGGCTACGGATTACTTTTCCAAGTGGGCGTAGAGCGTCCACTTAGAGAAGTGAAAGCACACCACGTGCTACGCTTTTCAAGAACCAAGTTGTCTACCGTTTCGGAGTGCCGCGCAGATCATCTCGTATAATGGGTCAGCATTCGAAGCACACAAATCAACAATTTTGTCGAGAGACACGGAATCGACCGGCGATACTCAACAATTTACTACCCAAGAGCAAACGGTCTCGCCGAGGCTTTTAATAAAACTCTCGTTCAAATCTTAAAGAAAACCTTGGACGATAATAAGAGAAATTGGCACGAGAAATTGTTAGAAGTCTAATGAGCCTACCGGACAACCTTCGTAACTCCTACTCAAGCTACACCTTACGCTCTAGTGTATGGGTCCGAGGCGAGTGTTACCTTTAGAGGTTCGGCTTCCTTCACTCGAATTGCAGTTGCAAACAAGATCACGACAGAAGAAAACGCCAAATTACGACTCGAAGAATTAGAAAACTTGGAAGGGAAAAGGCTTGCAGCGCAACAGAATTTAGAACTATACCAAGCTAAGATGGTTCAAGCCCATGACAAATTGGTCCGCCCGAGAACCTTCAAAGTTGGTGACTTAGTTCTCGTTCTCAAGAGACCTATCCTTGCACACCGCAAGATAGGAGGAAAATTCGAACCCACTTGGGAAGGACCGTTTGTGGTTGAAGCAAGACACTCGTGAGGTTCCTACCAGCCTAGTGAATTGCCAGGGAGAACGACATATGCTTCCGATCAACGGACGATACTTGAAAAAGTATTACGCTACCTAATGTTTCGAAGGAATGAATTCTTCATCCCTAAGAAACACGGGCGAAGTAATTACTTATGATTGGGTCCGAACCCAAAAAATAATAAAATGTGTTAAAATAAATAAAGTCATGATAATTAAGTTTTCCTTGTTTTCTTTTTCAAATCAAAATCTCTTCCCTGATCTTATCCTACTTCATTCATGTTAAATTTGAAAATAAAAAAAAAATATAAAAAAATGTATCTTTAATAAACATTTTCTTAATGTTCTTGTTCTTAGTACAGCCCCTGATCCTTTTCCTTGTCTTTTCGCAGGGAAATGTCGAACGGGCGGTTGGTCCTGAACTTTAAGAATGGCGTAAGCCTCGCACTCGATGAAAAGAGGGTGAAAGATGGAGTGATAATCGAGATCGACTCGGATTTCGCACCGGCGAGCCTACAATACGAGGAAAGTGACCGGGTCCCGCTAACCGAGAAGAACTACCCGAGCGAGACAAGTGATGAAAGTGGGTGGCCCAAGCCACCAATCCAACAACAAGAAAAGAAAAGCAAACACCGAAGAAGATAAGAAAATGAAGTCCGTAGTCACTACGACGGAGGGCGAGCTTGTCGCCGCCGCGCCCACAGAGATTCAAGAAGTGCGGAGAGCTACTCTCACAGCCCACGCAACAAAGAAATAAGAATCGCCGTATCCGTAAGATGTTAACAAAACTAGGCTGCGGACCGGCGCGACGAGACAATTGCTAATGCCAAGACACACATTTCAAGGACACCGGTTCACCGGAACCCGAAGAAAGGAGGCCGCTCCTAGGATAACGAAAAGAACCGTGGAAATCTCCGGAAGATCGAAGAAAGAAGGCTACCACGCCACCGGATAGAACCACCAATAATGCATGACCTTGTTGCAGCAACCCCGGGGATGTCCCGACAGTGCATCATCCCCGAGGAGCCGAGGTATGCGTGGGAACGTGAAGGGATTGAACCATATATCCCACAATATGTCACAAGGCCTCGCCATCCGCGATCATTCCGGAATACAAGCCGGAGAGAATGCGGAATGTTGAAAAGAAAACTTTTGAATACTTCGAGAGAATTAAAGGAAGAAGGATCAACATACTAGAGGGCCTCGAGCTACATACCGACGTATTCTCGTAGTATGAACAACGACAGAATCGTGGATTGTATCCGGGATCCGAAAAGAATGGGCCGAGCAGGCCGCCCGAGGGAAAACACATACTCGAACCCCGAAGATGGATGCCGGGGAAAGGAAGAATCACAATACAATGCGGATGTCGCTACAACTTTCGTCGAAGACGTAAAGGGAAACCCACCGGGATACTCCGTCATGGGCAAGTAGATCCGATGCCATTAGTCATTAGGAGAATGGTAAAAAGATTGATAACATGGAGGGTACCGCCGCGGATTGCATACCCAATAGCCGCATTATCAACATCTACAAACAGGGTGACCGCATTCCCCCACATATAGATCACCACGACTTCGTCGGACCTTTCGCACAGCCTCTTTCTTGAACGAGTGTGACATCATGTTCGGATCCGACCTCCGGATAAGCAAGCCCGGGTGAGTTCCGAGGGCCGGCAAAGATACCTTTACCGGTGGGTTCCGTCATGATACCGAAGGGCAACGGAGCGGATATCGCTAAGCATTGCATACCAGAGTGCCAGTGGAGCGGATCTCGGCTACTTTCGGAGAATGAACAACAAGAAGATACCTTACCATTTCCAACCGTACCCGTAGTCGGAGAACCTCCGCCTTACGAGCCGTGAGTTACATGGGAAATATCACACCTCCAACGTACATCCAGCCGGCATCCTTGCCAAGGATGGCTTGGAAGGTGATGTTATTAACCATGTACCCCACTATTCAGACATGGATTTTTTAACAAATGCTTCTTTTGATGGACCACCAAAGATCATACACAGTCCATTTTGAGTCTACATGGATTGTATGAAATGTATTCCAGATCGAGTTGTATGATGTATTTTCAACATGATTGGAATGAAAGTGACCATGTCACGTTTTTGGCCTTCACCTCTTTTGTGCAAATTGATTGGGAAACCCCATTAAAGTTAAATGAACTTCAAACAAAGAACAGAAAAGAAATAAAGGAAGAAGAATAAAAGAAAACTTTCCTAAAAAAAAATCTTAAAAAATGACAAACACCAAATTCACATGAACATTAAATAAACGATAAAATAAAATTTGAACAATTAAAAGATAAACGAAATCAACACAAATCTCAAATTCCATCCTTCCAAATTTCAAATCAAATTTCAAATTCAATCTTTCCAAATTCCGAATCAAATTTCAATCTTTTCAAATCACAAATCAAATTCTCAATCAAATTCCAAATCCACTCCCGATCAAGTTTCAAATTTGATCTTCCAAATTTCAAATCAAATCTTAAATCAAATTTCAATCGAGTTCAAACTCATCCTTCCAAATTTCCAAATTCAATCTTTCTAGATTCCAAATCCAGTCTCAATCAAATTCAAATTCAATTTCTTCCAGATCTCGAATCAAATATACATCAAATTCAAACCTTTTGGGTCGAGGATTTTACATCCAAGACTGCACTGCTTTAGGATTCTTTCCTATTGCACTGAAGTACATCAAATTCAACCTTTTGGGTCGAGGATTTTACATCCAAGACCGCACTGCTTTAGGATTCTTTCCTATTGCACTCGAAATACATCGAATTCAAACTTTTGGGTCGAGGATTTTACATCCAAGACCGCATCGCTTTAGGATTCTTTTCTTATTGCACTGAAATACATCAAATTCAAACTTTTGGGTCGAGGATTTTATATCCAAGACTGCACTGCTTTAGGATTCTTTTCCTATTGTATTGAAATACATCAAATTCAAACTTTTGGGTCGAGGATTTTACATCCAAGACTGCACTGCTTTAGGATTCTTTTCCTATTGCACTCGAAATACATCAAATTCAAACTTTTGGGTCGAGGATTTTACATCCAAGATCGCACCGCTTTAGAATCCTTTTCCTATTGCACCGAAATACATCAAATTCAAACATTTGGGTCGAGGATTTTACATCCAAGACCGCATCGCTTTAGGATCCTTTTCCTATCGCACCGAAATACATCAAATTCAACCTTTTGGGTCGAGGATTTTACATCCAAGACCGCACTCGCTTTAGGATCCTTTTCCTATCGCACTCGAAATACATCGAATTCAAACTTTTGGGTCGAGGATTTTACATCCATGACTCGCATCGCTTTAGGATTCTTTCCTATTGCACCGAAATACATCGAATTCAAACTTTTGGGTCGAGGATTTTACATCCAAGACCGCACCGCTTTAGGATTCTTCCCTATCGCACCGAAATACATCAAATTCAAACCTTTTGGGTAGAGGATTTTACATCCAAGACCGCACCGATTTAGGATTCTTTTCCTATTGCACCGAAATACATCAAAATCAAACTCTTGAGGTTAAGGATTTTACATCCAACACCGCATTACTCCGAGATCTCTTCTCATCGCAACGATTCAATCTAATCAATTCAATTTTCTTTCGAGGTCGAAGATGTTACATCTAAAACCTCAGAATTCCAATTTTCATTTCAAATCAAATCCTTCAAATTAATTTTGACAAACTTCAATCTAAATTGAAACTCCAAACTAAAATCTAAACTCACACATCAAAACTTAAATTGAAACAAAATAAAATCTAAATCGAAATTCCCCCAGGTCATGTGATTTGGGATTCACCTCCTTTTCCTTTCCCCTGTGAGAGTTTAGGAATCTCCGGTTTCAGAGATATACTTGCTACCCCCAGCGAAAACTCCTCTATTTCATCCTAAGTTTGTCGCTTGGATGTTTGTGTTGGTTTTGCTGATCGCTCGGTCAACACCAATACGCGTGGTGTGCTCCGTCGACTCACCACACCTATCGAGGGTTCATTTGTTGACCTCCTTTTCGATGAGGTCTTCTCTTCTTCTCTTTAGTACTTAGGATCTAGCCTTAGGCTTTTCCTTCGACTATCTTAGAGAACTAGAATCGGGACCCACCTTTTAGAAATTCAAACCACTTCTTAACTCCCCGCAAACTCCACAAACTCGATCGTAGACCCCTAATCACCTAGAGGGTTGAAATCAAATGTGGAAGTTTAAAGGATGAGTTCCTATAGGACTCTTCGGCCTTAGGATCGCTCCTGGTGGCTCGGTCTCAGTGAAGGGGCCGACTTACACACACTACACTTATACACTACACCTACACACTACACTTCCACATACCTCCCGAAACCACACCCATACCTAACTTGACCTCCTGACTCATGTGGGTGATTCACATGGATGGTCCTTAACCCCTAAGCCCTTGGCTAAGAGGGTTAGGAACAACATAGTGAATGCCTCAAATGAGTCCCTTCATGGCTCACATGGGCTTGATATGGCTTCATGGCTCACATGGGCTTGATATGGCTTCATGGCTCAACCAAAATGACTTCTTTCCACTTACATCCACCCAATCTTCAATTTTCCAAATTTTCAATTTTTGACCCCCGGGACCCTACACCCGCTTAACCTACCCAAAACCCCCGAAATTACCCAAATTTCTCAAAATTTCCAAATTATCCAAAATTCTCCAAAATCATTCCCAAACATTTCCACATCACTTAAATTGATCATCCATACCCAAAAATACCAAAAATTCCAAGAAAACCTCCCAATACCCTCCAAATACCCAAAATACCCCTCTTGCCTAAAAATCCAAAAATTCAGAAAATTCCCAAAAAATTCCAGAAAATCCCAAATATTCCCAATTTCATTTTGTCCAATTACACCATAGGCCAATTTTGTCAATTTACCCTACTTTTGTCAAAACCCCCAATTTGACCCATTTTAACCCTAAGTGCACCCAATGTCAAACCAAACTCACCAAATTCAACTCCAATTAACCCCAAACCTTTTCTAAATCTTCCTTAACATTCCCACAAATAAAACACTAACATGATTTGCCCAAATTTAGACCCAAACCCCACTCAAATTCAACCCAAGGCTAAAGGACCCATTTTTGACCTAAACCCAAACCTAACCCAAATGAGCCCAAACCCCAAAATCAAAGTCCAACCAAAGCCAAAACCTCTTTGAAACACCCCCATAAACATTTCTCAACATTGATTTTACATCAATTTCAACTCTAGCCCAACATTAGCCCAACTTGGCCCACTTGGGCCTACATAGGCCCACTTACCAAATAAACCCAAATTCAAACCAATTCAACTCCAAATCACATCAAATTGATTCCAAGCCCTTCATAGAACATCCCTAAACCAATTATGACATTTATTTGACAAAGTTCTTCACAAAATTTTTATCCAAATGCCCATCCTAAAATCAAAAGCCCATTTCCCATAAACTTTCCTAAAAGCCCACTTCACCACATCCAAAGGTCCAAAATCTACCCTAAAGCCCACATGACATCTCCATTTGTCATCCACTTAATTAAATCCATTACCTAAGTCCTAAATTCACCATCAAATTATTCCAAATCAAGTTTCACCCAAATTTCCATCAAATTACCAAAAATTCTTAAAACCCATTTTCATGAAATTGACCAAACCTTTTCCCAAGCCAAAGGTGAGCCATGCAAGCCATGGACAAGCCACATGATGCCATGGAAGGCTTGACATGTGATCAAGCCATTAATGGCAAAAGGAGGGGCCCCTTTCCTAATTCTCCTTAACCCATTTTTTACCTTAAGCATGTCACACACTAAACCATGCTTAGCCACCTCATCATGGATGGAGACCACACCACTCTCCCTTGGTCGACCCAACCGATCCTCTCGGCCCAAAATCAGGGCCATGGGGAGGTGCACCCAACCCAAACCAATGGGTTGACCAAATTAAGGCCAAAATGACCCCTCCCCATTCAATTTTAATTCAAACACTTTACACATGTCCAAGCCCAATTGACTTCACCATTGCCAAGCCCCGACCTCCCCGGTCAAGATGGTGACCCATGCCTGCCGGCCGGCCCGCCCGGATCGCCGGAAAACACCACACCCGAGAGCATCATGTGAGCCCAAGCTTGGAATTCTCACCTGCTGAGTTGCCCCATGCCCAATGGCTACCATGGCTGTTCTTCTCCTCACTAGAGCAGCTGATCCCAGGCCTCAACTTCCCCTGGGAGGCCCTCCACCCTCTCCTATTTAAACTCCACCCCTCTCGGCCATGAAAAGAGCTGAGCACAAACCTTGCCGAAACTCTGCCAAAATTGTTCCGGACCCTTCTCCACCCTTCGAGTGAGCTTGATCCCAGGTGTCAATTTGCCCTAATCCCCACCGATAAAATCCAATTTCCCAACCGAAATTCCACCCAAAACCAGGACACTTCTCCACAGTGAGCCAATTCCCAAATTGATTGGTTCTACACCTTCACCGGACCAAGGGAAGGTGTCCACCAAGCAAAAGCCCCATCTCCGGGCCACCCGAGTTGCTCCAGCCTCCAAGCTTTGTGATCGGGCTTGGTCGAAATCACATCCGGACAATTCACTGCACCGAGAGACCTCATCCGGAGCTTGTTGGGATCCAATCGAAGGTGCAACAACTCTCGGATCGAAGCCACACTTCTCCGAGCAAAGGTATGAGCTAATTCTTTATCCCGAGCTTCGGAGATTCTCCATTTTAAATGCCCTAATTTCAATGCATGTTAACCGTATAGATGTATTCGTCTCTTCGAGACGAATCCATGAGAGCATAAGAACATGAAAATCCATTGAGTATCGAGTGAGATCTTAGGGATTTAGTGTGGACGGCTCTCGGGCGAGGACGCTCGGGGACGATGAACGGATGCGCGTCCATTCAATACACGCGCGGACGAACGGCTCGGATGGCGTCGGACCGTGAGACGGTACGAGAAACGCGGGGCCCGGGCCGCCGACTCGTGTGGCGACGTCGAATGGGAGCGCGACGCGTGTGCGTTCGGAGCTGCCGAGGGTCGACGCGGCGCCGCGTGGATAAATAGAAAATTAGGGTATTTTTCTATTTATTTAATTCCCTAAACTTCAAAAATTCATATCTCCGTGTAGAAAAATCGGAAAAATAAAATAAAAATACCCTCTTGCTCGTTGAACGAGAGGAGAATAATGTGGAAAAGAAATCATTTAATTTCATCAAGTATTTTATTTTTTATAATTTATTTACTCTCTGCATACTTTTGATTCTCCATGCATGTATACAATTCACCATGGCATGAGACCATAGGAGCTTTTGAAGCCTCCGAATTTGGGAACATTCCCTGAATTTTCCAAAGTCGAGGCCATCCCTATAAAGAGTTATTGATTTTTCAAATTCATGTTGCTCGTTTTGAGTATTTTAATTCCAATAAATAGCATGTTGTGAAATAAATTCTAGAAAAATTTGGTGATGTTCCTTATGACCGGAGAACCCTAGGAAAAATAGGTTTTGACTTAGTTCATTTAAAACAACCCTAATCGGCTTAAAAACCCAAAATAGGTCTTTAATTAATTAGAGTTAACCATGCATCAAATTGAATTGAAATCAATTCTCCACTGACCTTTAGGATCAGAGGAATCCACCATAAAAGTTTGAGGTCAATCGGACTCGGTTAGCCCCACTAATTGGGTTGATTAAGCCACTTAGCCATTTAAAACTTTAAAAATTCATAACTTTTAAAATACCTTTCAAAAATTCACTAAATTGGTTTTGGGGCCTCTCTGATATCAGGAGAACCTAGGAAAATTAAATTTTCAATTTTCTAAAAAAGTTGATTTTTAATAATATTTTAATATTTTTAATAATTAAAAAATAATAAAAATCACAAAAATAATAAAATTCACCAAAATGTCACATTTTGAATTTAAATCACATAGAAACAAATCCCACATTTTTCTTAGGTCTATTTAGTGAGATATTAAATTTTAAAGCTTTAAGGTAATTTTAAAATTTAAAAAAATATATTTTCTAGCTTTTTCACTAAAATAATTATAATAAATTATAGAAAAATCAGAAAATTGCAAAATTTGCTTCTCTGATTTCCTTGATATCAGATAGATTTTTGGAAATTATAAAATCCATTTTTCAACATTTATTTTATTTTTAAATTAATTAACACTCCAAAACTTAAAATAATTATAATAAAAATAATATAATTCAAAAAATCACCAAAATTGGCCCAAGTGGTTCTCTGGTCATTAGAAATGTCCCCTAATTTTCTTAAGAACAGAAACTTTCCCTTGGTCATGTTATTAAATTTTCCTTGAAAATCTCTATTTTCTACCAAAAATAATTATATAAATAAATTAAATACAGAAAAATCACATTTTCTCCTCTCATGTCTTTATTGGCATATGAGTGAAGTCACATAAAAATTTCAAGTTCATTTGAGTTCAATTTAGTGAGTTATGAAATCATTAAGTTTAAAGGGTAAAGTGGTAATTAAATTTTTAACCCTTAATTAAAACTTTAGGTTTAATAAAAAATTAACAAGTAAAATATTTGATCCTAATCTGATTTGGATGATTGAAATTCAAATAATTAAAGGGTAGAAACCCATTAAACAATTTTAAAATGATTAAACTTTAATTAAATAATTGATTAAATTTGGAAGAATAATAAAATTGGAATTATTAAAATAAGGGACATTATTAGGAAGAGATTTATTATTTAATTTAAAAATCCCTAAATTAATTATCTCATTAATATTCAATTCTTAATTAAAATGATAACTCAAATTTAAAATATTAAAAGACTTAATCATTAAAATAAATTTAAATTATTAAACTCTTTTTAAAAAAAAATTCCAATTAAAATTAAATAAAATTAAATTAAAATTATATTAAATTAAATTAAATTAAATTAAAATCAAATTAAATTAAATTAAACAAATTAAATTAAATTAAATTAAATTAAATTAAATTGAATTAAATCAAATTAAATTAAATTAAATAATTAAATTAAATTAAATTAAATTAAATCAAATTAAATTAAAATTAAATCAAATCAAATTAATTAAACATCAAATCAAATTAAATTGAACTATATTGAATTAAATTAAATTAAAACTCAATTAAATTAAATTAAATTAAATTAAATTAAATTAAATATAACATCACCTAAGACATAAAGGATTCAAAATAAATCTAAAATAACTTGAACACTATTCCAAATTTAAACTCATTAATGGAAATTAAACTAAATCACAAACCATTTGAACACCAATTTACCCTCAAAAACTTTAGTTATCATAACTCCTAAATAGGACATTAAATGAAATGTTACTTCACTTATAGGATATTCAAATGTCCTAGTTAATCTGAGTAAGTTAACAAAACTTGAATCCCCGGACGATTAATTCATTTATATAATCGAATTCATTTGGACTTAAAACAATTCTAGCAATATTGAAAAGATGTTTAAGATTTGTCTTAAGCACTTCCTCGATACAATAGGATGTTTATAAGAACAATTGAATTTAATTATTCTTTGATGAAGAAAATCGTCCTTAAACAAAAAAACACAAAGAACCTAGACGTCATAGAAAATGACTAGCTATAGGATTAGGAACTTGGTAGTAAAACCATAACCCTTACCCTAGCTTTACCCAGGAACTTGCTTAAATATTCTAATTGTGTTTTAAGTGTAGCTTCGGGATGACGGGAAGACCCTCCGTGTACGCTTTTATTTTATTGCAATTTACTTTCTTGCAATTTACATTATTGCAATTTACTTTACCGCATCGCACTTACTTTTCTTGCATGATAAACAACCGTTGCATGAAAACCCACACCTTTAGGATAGACCCTAAAACCGAAACCAAAACTAAGTTAAAAGTCATTGCAAGATAAAATTCACCACCACAACATTTCAAAATATAAAACAACTCAAAATTTAATCACAAACATAACACAAAACTACAATTGCAACTAAATTAAAACGTCCTGTTGGATGATCGGGAATACCTCGGATGATGTAACCTACGTGTTGCTAACGGGATTTCCCACGGTCTAAATGAAAGTGTGGAACTCATTTAGTTGAGTTTAGCAAATTCATCTGGACTAAGTGAATCCGATAAAAATAATGATGCCGAAGGATGGAACCGTGGGATCTTAACCGTGTCGTTATAATCAACTTTAAGATTTGTTTTAATTAAAACATAAAAAATACTTGGAAATTAAGATTCGCTCTAAACCAAACACTTTTCTCATCCTCTCGATTTATGATTTCTAAAACTAAACCTCTCGCAACAACAAGGAGCTCGGAGCATGGTGGGCGAGCACGGCCATCGTCATCAGCGAAACTCGAATCTACATCGACAGAAACTTTCCTAGAATTAAATAACAAAACCATAGGACTTCGAGGTAGTTTGCACTAGTGCAACATAAATCCTCAACCTTTTGTTAGTGCATTTGCACCGCAAATTAAGCCCTAACCAGCTTTAGGATTCCGAGGTAGTCGTCCGATACGACATAAACCCTCACATCTTCGAGGCTATTTGTATGATTCTGTCATATAAATATAAACCCTAATTAATTAAAATTGGCAGGATCAAAACATTTAAATAAATATTAGGACTTCCCTAAATCCAAGCTAAACAATAGGATAGTCGGGAAATTACAGAAGTTCGCTTCGAGTCTGTGATTTCTCCTACCTTTCTTCCTTTGGATTCCCAAAACAAAATGTTCCAAGTTTGATCCATTCCCTATTGAAATTCCAAAATTCAATCCCTTGAAAACTTAAACTTTGAAATCTTCGAGAGCAGAATTATCGATTATTATCGAGAGTTTTCTTAGGTGATTCCCATCACTTAAGATGTAATTAACTATAGGGGCTTGCCCTTATAGGGAATTTTAAAGAACCCGAGTAATATAAACCCCGTTTAATGTTTTCATATTAAGCGAGGGAATTTTGTCGGCTTATAAAATTGGTTCGCGGACCAAACAGATGTCACAAATCTTCTAGTTTATTTAATCGAGCCCCACGCGTCAGCGGTGTGTCTATCCTTAGGGATAGATACACGGCTTGTGGTGCGGTGCTCATTTATATAAACTATTTCGGGATGTGAGATCGGTTTAATCTCATATCTTAAAACCTTCAAATTTAAAATTATTTTCAAAATCAAATACTACTTTTCAAATTATTTATTTTAATTAAATTAAAAATTCACCGACAGCTTCTGTTAGGTGACCCCCTCTTTTTTAAATAAAACACAACCTAAAAATATGCCGACAGTAGGGTGGAACCCTATCCCGATTGTTGAGATTGCTGAGATGGGAGTAGGGCGGAACCCTATCCCGAATGCTGAGATTTGCTGAGATGGGAGTAGGGCGGAAGCCTATCCCGAATGCTGAGATTGCTGAGATGGGAGTACGGCGAAAGCCTATCCCGATTGCTGAGATTGCTGAGATGGGAGTAGGGCGGAACACTATCCCGATTGCTGGGATGGGAGTACGGCAGAAGCCTATCCCAAATGTTGAGATTCAGTTCATGCAGTGGTTGTGAAAGATTTTGTTGATATTTGGGAATGCAGGGTTTTATGAATG
>JAKZJZ010001214.1:0-30109 GCA_022702705.1 Papilionanthe hookeriana x Papilionanthe teres
GAAATCGAATGTGGAAGTTTAAAGGATGAGTTCCTATAGGACTCTTTGGCACTTAGGAGCTGCCACAGGTGGCTCAGTGCAGTGAAGGGGCGACTTACACACACACTACACTTATACACTACACCTACACACTACACTTTCACACACCTCCTAAAACCACACCCATACCCAACTTGACCTCACGACTCGTAGCAGGTGATTCACATGGATGGTCCTTAACCCCTAAGCCCTTGGTAAGAGGGTTAGGAGCAACATAGTGAATGCCTCAAATGAGTCCCTTCATGGCTCATGTGGGCTTGATATGGCTTCATGGCTCAACCAAAATGGTTTTATTCCACTTATATTTACCCAATCTTCCATTTTCCAAATTTTCAATTTTTAACCCCCGGGACCCTACACCCGCCAACCTACCCAAAGCCCTGAATAGCCCAAATTTCTCAAAAATTCCTAAATTACCCAAAATTCCTCAAAATCAATCCTAAACATTTCCACATTACTCAAATTGACCATCCATACCCAAAAATACCTCCCAATACCCTCCAAATACCCAAAATACCCCTCTTGACCCAAAAATCCAAATATTCAGAAAATTCCCAGAAAATTCCAGAAAATCCCAAATATTCCCAATTTCATTTTGTTCAACTGCACCATGGGCCAATTTTGTCAATTTACCCTACATTTGTCAAAACCCCCAATTTGACCCATTTTAACCCAAAGTGAACCCAATGTCGAACCAAACCTACCCGATTGACCCAAATTCTGGTCCAATTCAGTTCTAAACTTCAATTTAACATTCCCAATACCAATCTGAGACCAAATCCAAGTTCAATTTGATTGACATTTGGGTCCAATTTCACTTTTGGCCTTAAAGCCCAATTTGGACCCATGACCCAAACCTAACCCAAACTCACCCAATTCAACTCCAATTAACCCCAAATCTTTTCTAAATCTTCCTTAACATCCCCGCAAACAAAAACCTAACATGATTTGCCCAAAATTTGGATCCAAACCCCACTCAAACTCAACCCAAAGCTAAAAGGCCCATTTTTGACCTAAACCCAAACCTAACCCAAATGAGCCCAAACCCCAAAATCAAAGCCCAACCAAAGTCAAAACCTCTTTGAAACACTCCCATAAATATTTCTCAACATTAATTTTACATCAATTTCAACCCTAGCCCAACATTGGCCCAAGTTAGCCCAATTTGACCTACATTGGCCCACTTACACGAATAAACCCAAATTCAAACCAATTCAACTCCAAATCACACCAAATTGACTCCAAACCCTTCATAGAACATCCCTAAACCAATTATAACATTTATTTGACAAAGTCCTTCACAAAATCTTCACCCAAATGCCCATCCTAAAATCAAAAAAGCCCATTTCCCTTAAACTTTCCTAAAAGCCCACTTCCTTCAAATTCAAAAGCCCAAATTCATCCAAAGCCCACATAACACTTCCCCTCATCATCCATTTAATCAAAATTGCCCCTAAGTTTCAAAATCATCAATTAAACAATTCCAAATCAAGCCCCATATAAATTCCCATCAAAATACCAAAATTTTCTTAAATCCTTTTTATGAAATTGACCCAATCTTTTCCTAAGCCAAATGGAGCCATGAATGAGCCATTCTCAAGCCATATGAAGCCATGAAAGTTTGGCATGTGACCATGCCATTAATGGCAAAAGGAGGAGGTCCTTTAACCATCTCCTAAAAGTCATTAGCCTAAAGCATGTTTCCCCTTAACCAAGATTTAATCCAAATATTCTTAGATAAGGACATCACCACCTCTTGACCAGCTAGCCTAGCCGATCTTCTCGGCCCAAGACCAGCCATGGGGAGGTGAACCCGACCCGAACCAATGGGTTGACCAAATTGAAGCCAAAATGACCCCTTCCCCATTCCATTTTAATTCAAAGCCTTTACACATGTCAAACTCCGATTGACTTCACCAACTTCGAGCCACTGGACTCCACGACCACGAGGGTGACCCATGCCTGCAGGCCGGCCGCACTGGTCGTCGGAAAACACCATGGCCGAGACCTTGGGAGGAGCCGAACTTTGGAATTCCACCTTCTTGAGCTGCCCCATGCCCGATGGCCACCATGGTTGTTCTTCCCATGACCGAGCATGGTGATCCCGACCCTTGGCCATCCACGGGAGGCTCTCCGGCCACCTCTGATTTAAACCCGACCCCCTCGCGGCCATGAAAAAAGAGTTGCACAAACCTTGCCGAAACTACGCAAAATTGTTCCAAACCCTTCTCCACCCTTAGAGCGGTTGATCCCCAGTGTCGATTTGCCTAATCTCCACGCGACAAAATCCGATTTCTCGGCTGAAATTCCACCGCAAACCGGGACACTTCTCCGCGGTGAGCCAATCCCCGAATTGATTGGTTCTACACCTTCACCGGACCGAGGGAAGGTGTCCGCCGACAAAAGCCCCATCTCGGGGCCACCCAGGTTGCTCCGGCCTCCGAGCTTTGTGATCGGGCTTGGTCGAAATCACATCTAGACAATTCACTGAGACCGGGAGACTTCATGCGGAGCTTGCTGGGATCCGATCGAAGGTGCGACAACTCTCGGATCGAAGCCGCACTTCTGCGAGCAAAGGTATGAGCTAATTCTTCATCCCGAGCTTACGGAGATTCTCCATTTCAAATGCTTTAATTTCGATGCATGATAACCGTATAGATGTGTTCGTCTCTTCGAGCACGAATCCATAGAAGCATAAGAACATGAAAATCCATTGAGTATCGAGTGAGATATTAGGGATTTAGTGTGGACGGCTCTCGGGTGAGGACACTTGGGGACGATGAACGGATGCGCGTCCATTTAATACACGCGCGGACGGACGGCGGGGATCGCGTCGGATCGGAAGGCGGAACGATACGGCGGGCCCGGGAGCGGCGAGTCGGATGGCGGCGTCGAATGGGAGCGCGCCGCGCGGCGTTTCGGAGCTGCCGAGGTTGACGCGGCGCCGCGTGGATAAATAGAAAATTAGGGATTTTTCGATTTATTTAATTCCCTAAACTTCGAAAATTCATAACTTTGTGTAGAAAAATCGGAAAAATAAAATAAAAATACCCTCTTGCTCGGTGAACGAGAGGAGAATAATGTGGAAAAGAAATCATTTAATTTCATCAAGTATTTTATTTTTAATAATTTATTTACTCTCTGCATATTTTTAATTCTCCATGCATTTATACGATTCACCATGGCATGAGACCATAGGGCTTTTGAAGCCTCCGAATTTGGGAACATTCCACGAATTTTCCAAGTCGGAAGCCATCCTATGAAAAGTTATTGATTTTTCAAATTCATGTTGCTATTTTGAGTATTTTAATTCCAATAAATAGCATGTTGTGAAATAAATTCTAGGAAAATTTGGTGATGTTCCTTATGACTGAGAGGACCTCAGGAAAAATAGGTTTTGAGTTAGTTCATTTAAAATAACCCTAATTGGCTTAAACACCCAAAATGGATCTTTAATTAATTAGAGCTAACCATACATCAAATTGACTTGAAATCAATTCTCCATTGACCTTTAGGATCGAAGGAATCCACCATAAAAATTTGAGGTCGGTGGACTTGGTTAGCCCTACTTAATTGGGTTGATTAAGCCGCTTAGTCATTTTAAACTTTAAAAATTCATAACTTTCAAAATATCTTTCAAAATTTCACGAAATTGGTTTTGGAGCCTCTCGATATTAGGGGAATTTAAGAAAATTAAAATTTTAATTTTCTAAAAAAGTTGATTTTTTAATATTATTTTAATATTTTAATAATTAAAAAATAATAAAAATCACAAAAATAATAAAATTCACCAAAATGTCACATTTTGAATTTTAATCACTTAGGAACAAACCCCATATTTTTCTTAGGTCTATTTAGTGAGATATTAAATTTTAAAGCTTCAGGGTAATTTTAAAATTAAAAAAATGTATTTTCTAGCATTTTCACTTAAATAATTATAATAAATCATAGAAAAATCAGAAAATTGTAAAATTTGATTCTCTGATTTCTTTGATATCAGAGAGATTTTTAAAAAAATATAAAATTTATTTTTCAACATTTATTTTATTTTTAAATTAATTAATATTCCAAAACTTAAAATAATTATAATAAAAATAATATAATTCAAAAAATCACCAAAATTAGTCCAAATGGTCTTCTAGTCATTAGGAATGTCCCCTAATTTTCTTAAGGACAGAAACTTTCCCTTGGTCATGTTATTAAATTTTCCTTGGAAATCTCTATTTTCTACCAAAAATAATTATATAAATAAATTAAATACGAGAAAAATCACATTTTCTCCTCTCATGTCTTTATTGACATATGAGTGAAGTCACATAAAAATATCGAGTTCATTTGAGTTCAATTTAGTGAGTTATGAAATTATTAAGCTTAAAGGGTAAAATGGTAATTAAAAATCTTAATCCTTAATTAAAACTTTAGGTTTAATAAAAAATTAACAAATAAAATATTTGATCCTAATCTGATTTGGATGATTGAAATTTAAATAATTAAAGGGTAGAAACCCATTAAGCAATTTAAAATGATTAAACCTTAATTAAATAATTGATTAAATTTGGAAGAATAATAAAATTGGAATTATTAAAATAGGGATATTATTAGGAAGAGATTTATTCTTTAATTTAAAATCCCTAAATTAATCATCTCATTAATATTCAATTCTTAATTAAAATGATAACTCAAATTCAAAACATTAAAAGACTTAATCATTAAAGCTAAAATTAAATTATTAAACTCTTTTAAAATTTCAATTAAAATTAAAAAATAAAATTAAATTAAAAATTAAATTAAATTAAGTAAATTAAATTGAATTAAATTAAATTAAATTAAATTAAATTAAATTAAATTAAATTAAATTAAATTAAAAATTAAATTAAATTAAATTAAATTAAAAATTAAATTAAATTAAATAAATTAAATTAAATTAAATTAAACTAAATTAAATTAAAATTAAATCAAATTAAATTAAATTAAATTAAATTAAATTAAATTAAATTAAATGAAATTAAATTAACTTAATTAAATTAAATTAAATTAAATTAAGTTAAATCGAATTAAATTAAATTAACATCAAGTTAAATTAAGTAAATCAAATTAAATTAAATTAAATTAAATTAAATTAAGTTGAATTAAATATAACATCACGAAGACATAAAAATTGAAATAAATCTAAATAACTTGAACATTGTCAATTTAAGCAGTTAATTGAAATTAAGCAAATCTAATCATTTGAACACCGATTTACCCTCAAAAGCTTTAGTTATCATAACTCATAAACAGAATATTAAATGAAATGTTACTTCACTTATAGGATATTCGAATGTCTAGTTAACTGAAGCAAGATAACAAAACTTGAGATTCTTGGACGATTAATTCATTTGTATAATTAAATTCATTTGGACTTAAAACGATTCTAGCAATATTGAAAAGATGTTTAAGATTCTTCTTAAACACTTTCTCGATATGATAGGATGTTTATAAGAACGATTGAATTTAATTGTTCTTTGATGAAGAAAATCGTCTTGAGCAAAACCACGAGGAACACTAGACGTCGTAGGAAATGGCTAAGTTATAGGATTAGGAATTTGGTAGAAAACCATAACCCTTACCTTAGCTTTACTAGGAACTTGCTTAAATATTCTAATTGTGTTTTAAGTGCGGCTTGGGATGACGGGAAGACCCTCAGGGTACGCTTTTATTTTATTGCGATTTACTTTCTTGCAATTTACATTATTGCGATTTACTTTAATCGCATGCACTTACTTTTCTTGCATGATAAACAACTTGTTGCATGAAAACCCACACCTTTAGGATAGTCCCTAAAGCTGAAACCAAAACTAAGTTAAAAGTTATTGCGAGATAAAATTCACCGCCATGACATTTGAAAATATAAAACAACTCGAAATTTAATCACAAACGGAACACAAAACTACGATTACAACTAAATTAAAACGTCACGTTGGATGATCGGGAATACCTCGGATGATGTAACCTACGTGTTCTTAACGGGATTTCCGCGGTGCTAAATGAAAGTGTGGAACTCATTTAGTTGAGTTTAGCAAATTCATACGGACTAAGTGAATCAGATAAAAATAATGATGCGGAAGGATGGAGCCAGTGGGATCTTAGCAGGTGTCGTTATAATCGACTTTAAGATTTGTTTTAATTAAAACATAAAAAACACTTGGAAATTAAGATTTTCTCTAAGCAGAAACACTTTTCTCATCCCACGATTTATGACTTCTAAAACTAAACCTCTGCGACAACAAGGAGCTCGGAGCATGGTGGGCGGCACGGCCATCGTCATCGACGAAACTGAGTCTACTGTCAAAGCTTTCATAGAATTAAATAACGAAAGCCATAGGACTTCGAGGTAGTTTGCACTAGTGCGACATAAATCCTCGACTCTTCGTTAGGCATTTGCATTGCAAATTAAGCCCTAACTAGGTCTTAGGATTCGAGGTAGTCGTCGATACGACATAAACCCTCACATCTTCGAAGTTTATTTATATGATTATATCATATAAATATAAGCTACAATTAATTAAAATTAGCGAAATCGAAACATTAAATAAATATTAGGACTTTCCTAAATTCGAAGCCGAACAATAGGATAGTCGGGAAATTACGAAGTTCGCTTCGAATACGTGATTTCTCCTACTTTTCTTCCTTTGAATTCCCAAAACAAAATGTTCCAAATTTGATCCATTCCCTATTGAAATTCCAAAATTCGATCCTTTGAAAACTTAAACTTTGAAATTCTTGAGAGCGGAATTATTGATTATTATCGAGAGTTTTCTTAGGTGATTCCCGTCACTTAAGATGTAATTAAGCTATAGGGGCTTGCCCTTATAGGGAATTTTAAAGAACCCGAGTAATATAAACACTGTTTAATGCTTTCATATTAAGCGGGGAATTTGTCGGCTTATAAAATTGGTTCGCGGACCAAACGGATGTCACAAATCTTTTAGTTTATTTAATCGAGCCCCACCATCGAGCGAGTGTGTCTATCCTTAGGGATAGATACACGGTTTGTGGTGCGGTGCTCGTTTATATAAACTATTTGGGATGTGAGATCGGTTTAATCTCATATCTTAAAACCTTGAATTTAAAATTATTTTCAAAAATCAAATACTACTTTTAAAATTATTTATTTAAATTAAATTAAAAATTCGCCGACAACTTACGTTAGGCGACCCCTTTTCAAAATAAAACACACGAACTTAAAAATAGTGCTGACATGACTTCGGCGACTCACGTGAGGACAATTCCTCTCTCATTTTAATCGAATAATTACGCTTTCAAAAATCGGTAGTGTATCCATGTCACTTAATGGGTCGAACTACCCTTCTTTCCGTTGGAATACTATGTTCATTTCTACCTTGAACAAGTATAGCCAACATTCTCTCGGATTTAGGAGCACTTTGTTTAGACACCCCTAGCGAGAGAGGTTCGAGATCCTTTTACCTCATTTCGAGGTGGGGTGGACCCAGATAGGTGTTAGTTTAGGAGTGATCCTTCGAGTCGAGAAGTCTTGCATAAGACTTTCTTTTCCTTTCCAACTCCGAATCGGATTCCTTACCTTCTCTACACCTTTGAACATTCAGATTCTAAATAAACAAACCCTCTAATAAGTGATTCTTTTAACGAATGATTCCTTCTTATAAATACATGAACAAGAATGAGTTCGGACTCTTTTCAATTCCTTTCTTTTCGTCCTAAAGAAAAGAAGCATAACTTAGGATCGACAACCGAAGTCTACCTGCAGAAATGGAAGCCCCAAGGCGATTTTCTCCTTCACCGATGGTTGGACTTCGTCATGCATAAGGATGAGTTGCCGACAATGGGATCATCCGATTTGGACGAGGATTTGAAAACACGAATGTCGAGATCACCGACGTCTCCCTCTTTGCAGCTGACGAACAAGGTATCGAAGCGAGAAGCCATTGCTTGAGTTCGACCTTAGGTCGACCCAGAGTTTCCTCCCTGCAAAGGATCCGAGCTAAGAGAATGCTGCTTGTCCGTAGGAGGACCTGTTCTTACTACCCCATCTGGTCTAGTTGTTTACTTCTACCCGGACTTGCACCGAATCGAAGGGAAAGAAATCCGGAATTATGGTAAACTCATTCCAGTGGAGGGTACGGATCTTCTCGTGAGACCTACATTTTCGAAATCGGGTCCGGTTCGAGGATTCCATCAGCGACGAGGACCCGAAGAAAACGAAGTAGAAGGATCGCCAGAGAAGCGGAAGTTGCTTGAAGTTGCTTTCTGGAGGAAATCCGAAGCTGCTGAATATACCGCCATTGTCACGAATATACACGCATTGCTGAATACATACCACTTTTGGGAGGAAGCGGGTTCCATCCCTCTCCGCCGCGGAGGACGAGGAGAATGTTCGCAAGATTCTTGCCGCATTACCTCGGCCGCATATTACAACGATAGCCGCGAAAAGGACTAGAACTACGCCGTTTGCTCGTTACCGAGACTTTGGTAGAAAAGTTAGCAAAGAAGGAAAAGCGCCCGTATCGGAGATTCTACGAAGGATAGGGCGGGTGCCGGTCGAATCCGTCTTGGGCCCCGAGTAGAACCCGTCATCATGACGGAAAAGCCAAGTAAAAGAATGAAGGCTAGTCGCCTGTTGTCGTCTCGGGATTACGGATTAGGGAGGATACCACCTTCCGACATTTGGTAGACGGACCATACGGTCCTAGACCTTCGCTGCTAGAAGGATGGTATGGCGTCCCATTCTTGGGCGATTGAGATTGAAACGACGGCCGAGAAAGAAAGTCTCGCCGGGAGACTTGAATGCGAAGAAAGTGCTTCTTGCGATAAAGGGGACTCGTGAAAGGGGACCGGCGGTATCGCACGACAACCGCGAGGACGCACGAAAAGCCCGCTAGAAGATGCCATGGAAAAGTTGAGAACCGATATCCAGACGATTGGCAAAAGAAGAGAAGAAAAGTTCGGAGACGAGATTGATTCATCGGAATTCATGGACGACGAATATGCGAGAAATCAACATGGTCGAGACACGAGCTTCATCGGCTTCGCGAGGTGCTCCTGCGGCCGCGAGAAGAGAGGAGCCGGGCGATGAGAAGGCAGCTTCGGGAGAAAGACGACACGATCGCTCGAATGGCGAAAAGGATGGAAGAGATGGCCGTAGCTGCGGCCGCTCTCCGAGTCGAGTGCGACCACGAGAGAGACACCCCGAGAGGTCATTCACATTGTAGACGGAGGAAAGGAGATTACATCCGTCGATGGGGATGATCGGTGAAAAAGGATACAACACGAAGTATGATCCACGAAAAGGATATCGAGAACTTGGTGGAACGGCGGAGTGCGAAAGCCTTAGCACGATCGAAGAGCGGGACATCCATTCGGACGGGTAGACCTTACCGGAAGAATTCGACGACTATCCGATACCGAAAGGCTTCGTACCACCTCGTTCGAAGACCTTCGACAGAGCAGGAACCCCAGACGGCATGTTGCACACTTTCGTGCCGGTTGTTGCAATGCGGCGGGAGCGATGCATTACTCTTCGACGGTTCGTCGGCGATCTGTCGAGAATCGCCTTCGGCTGGTATGCGAAGTTGCAGAATGGTTCGGTGAAGACGTTCTCGAACTAGAGAACCTCTTCATCGAGCGATTCGCGGAGCTCGGCACCACATCCGTATAGGTGATTTAGTGGTAGAGAAACAAAGGCCGAACGAAACTTTGGTGGATTACATACTTCGATGGAGGAACTTAAGCATGAAGTGTGAACCACGACTACGAGAACAACATGCGGTCGGCATCTTACTTAAAAGCATTCACGGCCCGATAGCACTTCTCCTCGAAGGATTCCTTATTAAGACTTTCGAGAAGTTGTTAAGCAAGGCGGAAGCTTGCGAAGAGGCGAAGCAATTAAGTTTCGCCGAGCAAGACGGACGAGCAAAAACTGTGAAGACTTTTGAAAAGAAATCCGGGATCGTTGCGGCGGTTGACAAAGGCGAAGCAGCCGACTGCAAATACCACCAGAACGGCCGCGGCAACCACAACGAGTTACCAGCAACCCGGTCCGGCTATCGGTCATCTCCGCGAGTATGAACAACCGCCTCGTCCGCGACGTACATTAAGGGAGCTTCGAGCGAGAGAATATCCGTTCGAGAATGAAGCGATCCGAAAATGTTCAGTAGTCGATGAAGACTCCAGATTTCAGTTGCAGAGCCTAAAAGACCGGAGGAAGTCGACAAGAAGGTGATCCCGACTTTTGCCCCTACCACCGGATGCTTGGGCACAAGATAGAAGATTGCATTACCTTTGAAAGTTGGCTCGACGACGACCTTCGGAAAGGGAATATAACGATCCGAAGGAGTACATGAAGGAACCCCGAAAGGAGGTTCCGTCGATGTTATCTCAGCGATCCCATCATTCAGATAGATCCACATACGGCCGACGATGGATGGACTACCGCTTGGACGAGGTCTTCGAAAAAGATTTTAGACGACATCCGAGCCGCCTCGGTGCGAGCTTCGATTCGAGTTCGAGACACTGTCAGGCCGATCTTATCACTTGCGATAGAAGAACCACCTCGACGAGGAGACGATTGAAGAGAAGAAGAAAATCGACGAAGAAGAGAGGACAGAGGCTCCTAAGGCTAGACTAGGAGGCGCTTATCCTAGGATAGTTGTTTCGATTCGGGGGAGAAATCCCTCGAACCTCCGATTTTGTATGATTATACGCTCGCTCGGTGGGATCATATAATGATAAGGGTGATGGCGTTGGCTACGTTTTGATTATTTCTAACGATTACGTAACTAGCGACAATCCGGATATCGATTTCGACATCGACGACGATTCTCGAAATCATACACGATCTCGACGAGCAAAATAACGAAGAAGGCATCCATCAAGGAGGCTACGAGAGTTCAACGAGCAACGAATCTATCGCGAGTTTCGAGGAGCTCCGATCGCGATAGAGTTAGAGCCTTCGGATTCGAAGATAATCCGGAAGAACTGTCATTCCGATTCGGGAGGAGACAGGCAAGCTCGACACTAGATTCGGAAGAAATTACGAAGTCGACTTAAGAAGTGGAAGAGTTCTACCTCGAGAATGGGTCCGAAGGACGAAGGAAAGCGAGTGGTTGTTCAGAAGAACCAACCCAGGCGGAAGAAGTACCGATTCGAGAAGAAGCGAGACACATGGAAATAAAGTGGACTACAACGTGCTAGCCCATCTTAGGAAACTACGACCAAGCGAGCATTTACGATGCTCTCATCTTATCGAAGGAGATGAGAGAAGCTCGATCGAGGCCTTACTTGATCCGGAAATTTGCTTAGCTCGAATGGCGGAGATTCCTTAGATGAGGTTTGCTCGTTAAAGGAACGACGAGGTGTTACCTTCGCGGACAATGACTACTTGCTGGGACGGCGAGATCCACGACCGACCGTTGTACATTTCGATTCTGATTGGGAAGTTTACACTCTCGAGTATTGGTGGATCCGGGAGCATCGATCGATATAATGAGTCTTCGAACACTAGCATACTTGGAAATTGATGCTCGTGAGCTCGAGGCGACAAAATGTTATTAAGAGGATTCGACCGAAAGGAGAAAGAGCCCTCGGGTCGATAACGCTACTAATGAAGACCGGTGACTTAGCGAAGACAACCGTGAAATTTCACATAATTGATTCGAAACGTCGTTCGACGCTCTCTTGGGCCGACCATGGATACATGAAAACGGGATGGTACCATCATCTCTACATCGGTGCATCGAAATACTACGATGGAGGGGAACGGTGCATCGAAGGTGACTTACGACCATTCTCCGGTACATGAAATTGGAATCCATGAAGATGCGACTTATTATGCACCCCAGAAGAAAACGATCTTCTCAGGAGATGCGTAACAAATGAAGCGAGAAAGTTCGGGACAACGAAGAACACGAAGTTCTAGTCAGCACGATCGCTCACCGCTCCCTTCGGCGAGATGGTGAAGGTTTCTCCACAACTCGCATCCGAGGTCGAGCGGGGGACGAGGTCGTGGTAGAGACGCTAGGACGAGTTGGACGAGAGAAACCGGTCATCGATGTTGATTGGGAAGATAGTTACGAAGAAGAAAAGAAATCGAACGAAGCGACGACAATAAGTCGGAAGAAGCCGCAATTCGAGATCTCTCTCGAAGATGAGAAGAACGAAGAATACAAATCGATGTACGAAAAGATTAACCACTACGTACATACGTATGACCCTAACCCGATCCATTCTAATAAGATCGAGGGTATGGTGGTCGAAGAGTACGTAACGACGGTGCGAGGCCGATCGAATTCTACTTAGTGGTGCTTACTTCCTCCAAGCGAAAATAATGTACAATTCGAAGATGTCACTTCATCGAGAATTAATGGAATTACCTTTTGAGTGGTACTCTCCACGTGTTCGAAATTTAATTCGACGTGGTTTCTTACCTCGACGATGGACGAAAGGTCGATCTCGACATTTTGAAAAATTATGGAATAACTCGGTCGTCGCTCGATTCGAAGCATGGTCTCGGATTCGGCACGGTAGGATCGGTTGACGATGCGAGATTTTGCTTGGTTGTCACTTGCGAATCTAATGAAAGCTGCATGGAAACTACGGACGAACTCGAAGATTTACAAATTGGAGACGCTCACGAGAATTCGAAGAAGAAATTAAATCTCTGATAGATGAGTTAACGGAAGTTAACTTAGGTACTAGCGAAGAGCCTAGACCTACCTTTGTTAGCTCCTTACTCGATAAAGAAGACTCGAAGAAATAATCGAATTATTAATGGAATTTAAAGGCTATTTTGCTTGGAACTACGATGAGATGTCGGGATTAGCTCCGGAGGTCGCGAGTCCATAAGCTAGGAGTGGATCTACTACGTCCCGGTCGGACGAGGTCCCGAGAAGAATGCGTCTAGAAATCGAACAACAAGTCATAGCCGAAGTTAAAAAGCTAATAGACGCTAAATTTGTCCGTGAAGAACAATACCCGACTTGGTTAGCTTGATGTGGTGCCGAGTCGAAGAAGAATGGTCGGATCGGAATTTGTGTGGACTTGAGAGATTTAAACGAGGCATGTCCGAAAGATGAATTCCCTCTACCGATCCGGAGCTGATGATCGACATTGCTTCGACACATGAGATATTCTCGTTCATGGATGGATCTTCGAGGATACGACCGGATAAAAATGGCTCCGAGAAGATGAAAAGCTTACGGCATTCGGAACGCCGATCGGAGTATTTTGCTACACGGTGATGCCATTCGGGTCCGAAGAACGCGGGAGCGACCTACCGAAGAGCAATGACAAGAATTTTTGATGATCTCATCCACGATCGAGTCGAATGCTACGTGGACGATGTGGTCATCGAAAGCAAAGTAAAGGAAAACCACTGTATGATTTGAGAATTGTTTTCGAACGATTAAGACAATTTAACCTTAAGATGAATCCCTTAAAATGCGCCTTCGGCGTCACCTCCGGAAATTCTTAGGATTCGTTGTCGACATCGTGGAATTGAAATCGACCGGAAAAGATTAAAAGCTATCTTAGAAATGCCGCCTCCCGAAAACCTTAAAACAACTACGATCTTTTCGAGGAAGTCGGCATATCTTCGACGCTTTATCTCGAACTTGTCGGGTAGGTGTCGGCCTTTCTCGGCACTAGTTAAAAAGGACGTCGAATTTATTTGGGAAGAGAAATGCCGAGAAGGCCTTCGAGGACATTAAACAATATTTAATGACACCTCCTGTCTTAGCGACCCCGGTCTCGGGTAGGCCAGCGATGCTTTACACCGCGGCTTTAGACGACTCTCTCGGAGCCACTGTTAGCCGGAGTCGATGATGAGGGTAAAGAAAATGCTCTTTACTACTTAAGCCAGTCGTTTACTTAGACGGAAGTAAGGTATCCCGCGATTGAAAAGCATTGTTTGGCCACGATCTTCGCCGCTCGAAAGCTCGGGCACTACATGCTTTCTCATAAGGTCGACACTGATCTCGAAGTTTAATCCATTGCGATACTTGATGACTCGTCCAGACACTTTCGGCGGACTTGCCGGATGGTCGATGATATTATTGCAATTCGATATAACTTTCGTGCCTCTTCGTGTCGTAAAGGGACAAGTCTTAGCGGACTTCCTCGCGGCACACCCTTTGCGGCGGAATCTCCTCTCGATGACGATTTGCAGGATGAACAAATAATGAACCTAGAAGACCACGATGATCGACGTTGGGAATTATATTTCGACGGAGCATCTTCGGCGCACAGAGACGAAGAATCGCGAGTGATAGTGCCGGTAAGGCGGGAATCGGGCTAATCTTTATAACACGGAGCGGGGGATGTTAAGATACTCCTACCACTTGACGGAACCATGTACGAACAACGAAGCGAGAATACGAAGCCCTCATAACGGGATTGGAATTAACCATTCGAATGGGGATAACGAGACATCGACATCTACGGGGATTCACGGTTAATCATTCGACGGATCGCCGGACGATACGAAATTTTAAAGCGAGACTCGAACAATACTTCCGGTATGCCGTACGAGTTGTTGGAACGGATTCCGAATGTGACGATCTACAAAATTCCCGAAAAGAAAATGCTTTAGCGGATGCTTTAGCTCGTCTCGCGAAAGAATTTGCACATTTGCGAGATGAATCGGTGGAAGTGTCGGTTCGCGGACGTCGGAGTCCTATCGCGGCTCGACATAGACACGATACACGAATCGAGAAAAGAAAAAGAATCGGTTGCGGCGGTGACGATAAAACACGGAAGATTGGCGACGGCCGTTGATGGACTACACAGCAAACGGGAAAGCTACCGGACGATAGGTCGCTAGCCATCGGATCGAAAAGAACTCTGTCTTACGCGTTAATAAACAACACATTGTACGGAAGGTCTTTTGATCGAATGTGGCTAAGGTGCTTAAGCGGGTCCGAGGCCGTGAAATTGTTAAGGAGGTGCATTCGGGACTCGTGGCGCTCACCGGTCGGGTCCGAAGATGAAAATGAAAATTAAAAGACTAGAGTACTACTGGCCCTCGATGATGACCAGCTGCATGAAAATCGCGAAGGCGTCACCGATGCGAGTGCGCGGGTGGTTCACACCGACCTCCGAATGTGCTTACATCAGACAATTGCGTCGTGGCCATTTGAATGTTGGGGCACGGATATAGTGGGTCCGATAGAACCACCATCTTCGAAAGGACATCGCTTCATTCTTGCGGCTACGGATTACTTTTCCGAGTGGGCGAGGCGAGTTCGGCTCAGAGAAGTGAAAGCACACCACGTCTTCTACGGTTTTCGAGAACCGAGTTGTCTACCGTTTCGGAGTGCCGCGCGGGATCATCTCGGATAATGGGTCGGCATTCGAAGCACGCAAATCAACAATTTTGTCGGGAGACACGGAATCGGCGGCGATACTCGACAATTTACTACCCGAAGCGAACGGCCTCGGCGAGGCTTTTAATAAAACTCTCGTTCGAATCTTAAAGAAAACTTTGGACGATAATAAGAGAAATTGGCACGAGAAGTTGTTAGAAGCCTTATGGGCTCTCGGGACAACCTTCGAACTCTACTCGAAGCTACACCTTACGCTGCGGTGTATGGGTCCGAGCGAGTGTTACCTTTAGAGGTTCGGCTTCCTTCACTCGGAATCGCGATTCTGAAATAAGATCACGACGGAAGAGAACGCCAAATTACGACTCGAAGAATTAGAAAGCATGGAAGGAAAAGACTTGCGGCGCAACGAAATTTAGAACTATACCGAGCTAAGATGGTTCGAGCCCATGACAAGCTGGTCGCCGAAGAACCTTGAAGTTGGTGACTTAGTTCTCGTTCTCGAGACACTATTCTTGCACACGCAGATGGGAGGAAAATTTGAACCCACTTGGGAAGGACCGTTTGTGGTTGAAGCGGTATACTCGGGAGGTTCTACCGGTTAGTGAATTGCCGGGGAGAACGACATATGCTTCCGTTCGATGGACGATACTTGAAAAAGTATTACTGCTACTGATGTTTCGAAGGAATGAATTCTTCATCCCTAAGAAACACGGGCGAAAGTAATTACTTATGATTGAGTCAGAACGAAAAATAATAAAATGTGCTTAAAATAAATAAAATCATGATAATAAAGTTTTCCTTGTTTTCTTTTCCAAATCAAAATCTCTTACCGATCTTATCCTACTTCATTCTGTTAAATTTGAAAATATAAAAAAATATAATATAAAAAAATATGTCTTTAATAAACATTTTCTTAATGTTCTTGTTCTTAGTACGGCCCACGATCCTTTTCCTTGTCTTTTCGCGGGGAAATGTCGAACGGGCGGTTGGTCTGAACTTTAAGAATGGCGTAAGCCTTGCACTCGATGAAAAGAGGGTGAAAGATGGAGCGATAATCGAGATTGACTCGGATTTCGCACCGGCGGAGCTCTACGATACGAGGAAAGTGGCGGGTCCCGGTTGACGAGAAGAAGCTGCCGGGCGGAGCAGGTGATGAAAGTGGGTGGCCCAAGCCACCGATCCGGCGACGAAAAGAAAGGCAAACATTGAAGAAGATAAGAAAATGAAGTACGTAGTCGCTACGGCGGAGAGGCGAGCTTGTCGGCGCCGCGCCCGCGAGAGATTCGAAGTTCGGAGAGCTACTCTCGCGGCAACGCAACGAAGAAATAAGAATCGCCGTATCAGTAAGATGTTAACAAAACTAGGCTGCGGACCGGCGCGACGAGACAGATTGCTAATGCCGGTACATACACTTGAGGACACGGTTCACCGGGAACACGAAGAAAGGAGGCCGGCTCTAGGATAACGAAAGGACGGGGAAATCTCGCGAAGATCGGAAGAAAGAAGGCTACCGCGCTACCGGATAGAACCACCGGTGATGCATGACCTTGTTGCGGAAGCGACCCGGGGGATGTCCCGACGGGCATCATCCACGAGGAGCGAGGTATGCGAGGAGAACGTGAAGGGATTGAGCCAGTATATCCCGCAATATGTCACGAGGCCTCGCCATGCACGGATCATTCGGAATACGAAGTGGAGAGAATGCGGAGATGTTGAAAAGAAAACCTTTGAATACTTCGAAAGAATTAAAGGCGGAAGAATCGATATGCTTAGAGGGCCTCGAGCTACATACGGACGTATTCTCGGAGTATGAACAACGACAAATCGTGGATTGCATCCGGGATTTGAAAAGAATGGGCCGAGCGAGGCCGCTGAGGAAAACACATACTCGGAACCCGGAGATGGATGCCGGGGAAAGGAAGAATCACGATACGATGTGGATGCTTGTTACTAACTTTGCGGAGGACGGGAAGGAAACCCACGGGAATACTCCGTCATGGGCGAGTGGATCCGATGCCATTAGTCATCGAGAGAATGGTAAAGAGATTGATAACATGGAGAGTGCTGCCGGCGGTTGCATACCCGATAGTTGCATTATCAACATCTACGAACGGGAGTGTGCGCATACCCCCACACATAGATCACCACGACTTTGTCGGACCACTTGCACGGTCTCTTTCTCGAACGAGTGTAACATCATGTTCGGATGCGACCTCCGGATAGCGAGGCCGGGTGAGTTCGAGGGCCGGTGAAGATACCTTCTACCGGTAGGTTCCGTCATGATGCGAAGGGCAACGGAGCGAGATATCGCTAAGCATTGCATACCGGGAGTACCGGTGAAGCGGATCTCGGTTACTTTCGGGAGAATGGACGACGGGAAGACACCTTACCATTTCCGGCCCGGACCGGAGCTAGAGAGCCTCCGGCCTTACGAGTGTGAGTTACATGGAAAATATCACACCTCCGATGTACATCCATACGGCATCCTTGCCGAGGATGGCTTGGAAGGTGATGTTATTGACCATGTACCCCTTATTCGGACATGGATTTTTGACGGATGCTTCTTTGGATGGATCGACGAAGATCATACATAGTCCGTTTTGAGTTTACATGGATTGTATGAAATATATTCCGGATCGAGTTGTATGATGTATCTTCGACATGATTGGAATGAAAGTGACCATGTCGCATTTTTGGCCTTCACCTCTTTTGTGCGAATTGGTTAGGAAACGCCATTAAAGTTAAATGAACTTCGAACAAAAGAACGGAAAAGAAATAAAAAAGAGAATAAAAGAAAACTTTCCTTAAAAAAAAATCTAAAAAATGACGAACACCAAATTCACATGAACATTAAATAAACGATAAAATAAAATTTGAATCATTAAAAGATAAACAAAATCAACATAAATGTTAAATCGAATCTCGATCGAATTCGAGTTCAATCTTTCCGAATTCCGAATCTCGATCGAATTTCGAATGTCGATCTTCCAGATCTTCAAATCGAATCTCGATCGAAATTCGAATTCAATCTTCGAATTCGAAATCGATCCGTTCAATTCTCTCCTTGCGGGATGGAAGTCGGTTGATTCCATTGACACGGATCGAATCGATGGCGATGAATTATATCGATCGAATCGAAGACTTCGATCAACTCTTTTGGATCGGGATATGTGACATCTACATATTCTCTCATAATCATTTCCTTCCATGAAAGTCTTCAACTTTCATGAAATTCTCGAAACGAGATTTCACACTCTTGAATCAACACTACAAATCTTTGCAAAATCGAAATACGATCAAATTCGAACTTTTGGGTCGAGGATTTTACATCAGTATGCATTGCTTTAGGATTCTTTCCTATTGCCATTGAAATACATCGAATTCGAACTTTTGGGTCGAGGATTTTACATCAGGCACCTTGCTTTAGGATTCTTTCCTGTTGCCTGTGAAATACATCGAATTCAAACTTTTGGGTCGAGGATTTTACATCCAAGTTGCCATTGCTAGGATTCTTTCCTATTGCTTTGAAATACATCAAATTCGAACTTTTGGGTCGAGGATTTTACATCCAGATGCCATTGCTTTAGGATTCTTTCCTATTCCTGTGAAATACATCAAATTCAAACTTTTGGGTCGAGGATTTTACATCCAAGTCTGCATTGCTTTAGGATTCTTTCCACTATCGCATTTGAAATACATCAAATTCGAACTTTTGGGTCGAGGATTTTACATCCAAGTGCCTTGCTTTAAGATTCTTTCCTATCGCCATTGAAATACATCAAATTCGAACTTTTGGGTCGAGGATTTTACATCAAGTGCCTTTGCTTTAGGATTCTTTCCTGTCGCATTGAAATACATCGAATTCGAACTTTTGGGTCGAGGATTTTACATCCAAGGCTGCCATTGCTTTAGGATTCTTTCCTATTGCCTTTGAAATACATCGAATTCGAACTTTTGGGTCGAGGATTTTACATCGAAGCTGCATTGCTTTAGGATTCTTTCCTATCGCCTTTGAAATACATCAAATTCGAACTTTTGGGTTGAGGATTTTACATCCGAAGTGCTTGCTTTAGGATTCTTTCCTATTGCCTTGATGAAATACATCGAAATCAAATTCTTGGGGTTAAGGATTTTACATCCGAGAGCGCATTGCTTTAGGATTCATTTCCTATCGCAATGAAATACATCAAAATCGAACTCTTGAGGTTAAGGATTTTACATCGATACCGCATTACTGCGAGATCTTTCCTCATTGTAATGATCCAATCCGATCGATTCGATCTTCTTTTGAGGTTGAAGATGTTACATCTAAAACCTCGAAATTCCGATTTTCATTTCAAATCGAATCCCTCGAATTAATTTTGACGAACTTCGATCTAAATTAAAACTCCAATTGAAATCTAAACTCACACATCGAAACTTAAACCGAAACAAAATAAAATCTAAATCGAAATTCTCCAGAGTCATGTGATTTGGGATTCACCTCCTTTTCCTTTCCCGGCGAGAGTTCGGGAATCTCCGGTTTCGGAGATATACTTGACACTCCCCAGCGAAAGCTCTTCTACTTCGTCCTAAGTTTGTCACTTGGACATCTGTGTTGGTTTTGTTGATCGCTTCGGTCAGCACTTGATACGCGCGGTGTGCTCCGTCGGCTCACCACACTATTGGGGGTCCATTTGTTGACCTCATTTTTGATGAGGTCTTCTCTTCTTCTTTTTAGTGCTTAGGATCTAGCCTTAGGCTTTTCCTTTGACTATCTTAGAGGACTAGAATTGGGACCCACCTTTTAGAAATTCAAACCACTTCTTAACTCCTATGAAACTCCATGAAACTTGACTATAGACCCCTAATCACCTAGAGGGTTGAAATCGAATGTGGAAGTTTAAAGGATGAGTTCTATAGGACTCTTTGGCCTTAGGGTCGCTTACAGGTGGCACAGTGCAGTGAAGGGGCTGACTTACACACACACTACACTCTATACACTACACTTTCACACACCTCCTAAAACCACACCATACCCAACTTGACCTCCGACTCATGTAGGTGATTCACATGGATGGTCCTTAACCCCTAAGCCCTTGGGTAAGAGGGTTAGGAACAACATAGTGAATGCCTCGAAATGAGTCCCTTCATGGCTCATGTGGGCTTGATATGGCTTCATGGCTCGACAAAATGATTTCATTCCACTTACATTCACCCGATCTTGATTTTCCAAATTTTCGATTTTGACCCAGGGACCTACACACTTGCCTCTACCCGAAACCACTTGAAATACCGAATTTCTCAAAAATTCCTAAATTACCCAAAATTCCTCAAAACCAATCACAAACATTTCCACATCACTCGAATTGACCATCCATACCCAAAAATACCAAAAATTCCAAAAATACCTCCCAATACCCTCCAAATACCCAAAATACCCCTCTTGACCCAAAAATCCAAAAATTCAGAAAATTCCCAGAAAATTCCAGAAAATCCCAAATATTCCCAATTTCATTTTGTTCAACTACACCATGGGCCAATTTTGTCGATTTACCTTACTTTTGTCAAAACCCGATTTGACCATTTTAACCCTAAGTGAACCCGATGTCGAACCAAACCTGCCCGATTGACCCAAATTCTGGTCGATTCAGATTCTAAACTTCAATTCAACATTCCCGATACCAATCTAGACCAAATCCGAGTTCGATTTGATTGACATTTGGATCCGATTTCACTTTTGGCCTTAAAGCCCGATTTGGACCCATGACCCGAACCTAACCCAAACTCACCCGATTCAACTCCAATTAACCCCAAATCTTTTCTAAATCTTCCTTAACATCCCCATAAACAAAACACTAACATGATTTGCCCAAAATTTGGACCCAAACCCCTCTCAAATTCGACCCGAAGCTAAAAGGCCCATTTTTGACCTAAACCCAGACCTAACCCAGAATGAGCCCGAACCCCGAAATCAAAGCCCAACCAAAGTCAAAACCTCTTTGAAACACTCCCATAAACATTTCTCGACATTAATTTTACATCGATTTCAACCCTAGCCGACATTGGCCCAAGTTAGCCCGATTTGACCTACATTGGCCCACTTACGAATAAACCCGAATTCAGACCGATTCGAACTCCAAATCACACCAAATTGACTCCAAACCCTTCATAGAACATCCATAAACCAATTATAACATTTATTTGACAAGGTCCTTCACAAAATCTTCACCCAAATGCCCATCCTAAAATCAAAAAGCATCATTTCCCTTAAACTTTCCTAAAAGCCCACTTCCTTCGAATTCAAAGCCCAAATTCATCCAAAGCCCACATGACACTTCCCCTCATCATCCATTTAATCAAAATTGCCCCTAAGTTTCAAAATCATCAATTAAACAATTCCAAATCAAGCCACATATAAATTCCATCAAAATATCAAAATTTTCTTAAATCCTTTTTTATGAAATTGACCCGAAGCTTTTCTCAAGCCGAATGGAGCCATGAATGAGCCATTCACAAGCCATATGAAGCCATGAAAGTTTGGCATGTGACCATGCCATTAATGGCAAAAGGAGGAGGTCCTTTAACCATCTCCTAAAAGTCATTAGCCTTAAGCATGTTTCCACTTAACCAGATTTAATCCAAATATTCTTGGATGAGGACATCACCACCTCTTGACCGGCTAGCCTAGCTGATCTTCTCGGCCAAGACCGAGCCATGGGGAGGTGAACCCGACCCGAACCAATGGGTTGACCAAATTGAAGCCAAAATGACCCCTTCCCCATTCCATTTTAATTCAAAGCCTTTACACATGTCGAAGCTCCGATTGACTTCACCAACTTGAGCCACTGGACTCCACGACCACGAGGGTGACCCATGCTGCACCGGCCGGCCGCACAGGTCGCGGAAAACACCATGGCCGAGACCTCGGGAGGAGCCGAGCTTTGGAATTCCACCTTGCTGAGGCTGCCCCATGCCCAGATGGCCACCATGGCTGTTCTTCCCATGACCGAAGCAGGTGATCCCGACCCTTGGCCATCCACGGGAGGCTCTCCGAGCCACCTCTATTCAAACCGAGCCCCTCGCGGCCATGAGAAGAGAGTTGCACAAACCTTCATGAAACTGCGCAAAATTGTTCCGAGCCCTTCTCCACCCTTAGAGCGGTTGATCCCAGGTGTCGATTTGCCCCAATCTCCAGCGACAAAATCCGATTTCTCGGTCGAAATTCCACCCAAAACCAGGACACTTCTCCGCGGTGAGCCAATCCCCGAATTGATTGGTTCTACACCTTCACCGGACCGAGGGAAGGTGTCCGCTGGCAAAGCCCCATCTCCGAGGCCACCCGGTTGCTCCGGCCTCCGAAGCTTTGTGATCGGGCTTGGTCGAAATCACATCTGAGACGATTCACTGGACCGGGAGACTTCATGCGGAGCTTGCTTGGGATCCGATCGAAGGTGCGACAACTCTCGGATCGAAGCCGCACTTCTACGAGCGAAGGTATGAGCTAATTCTTCATCCGGAAGCTACGGAGATTCTCCATTTCAAATGCTTTAATTTCGATGCATGATAGCTAGTATAGATGTGTTCGTCTCTTCGAAGACGAATCCATAGAGCATAAGAACATGAAAATCCATTGAGTATCGAGTGAGATATTAGGGATTTAGTGTGGACGGCTCTCGGGTGAGGACACTTGGGGACGATGAACGGATGCGGGTCCATTTAATACACGCGCGGACGGACGGCGGGGATCGCGTCGGATCGGAAGACGGAACGATACGGCGGGCCGGGAGCGGCGGAGTCGGATGGCGGCGTCGAATGGGAGCGCGCCGCGCGGCGTTTCGGAGCTGCGAGGGTTGACGCGGCGCCGCGTGGATAAATAGAAAATTAGGGATTTTTCGATTTATTTAATTCACTAAACTTGAAAATTCATAACTTTGTGTAGAAAAATCGAGAAAAATAAAATAAAAATACCTCTTGCTCGGTGAACGAGAGGAGAATAATGTGGAAAAGAAATCATTTAATTTCATCGAGTATTTTATTTTTAATAATTTATTTACTCTCTGCATATTTTTAATTCTCCATGCATTTATACGATTCACTATGGCATGAGACCATAGGGCTTTTGAAGCCTACGAATTTGGGAACATTCACTGAATTTTCCAAAGTCGGAGGCCATCCTATGAAAAGTTATTGATTTTTCAAATTCATGTTCTTGTTTTGAGTATTTTAATTCCGATAAATAGCATGTTGTGAAATAAATTCTAGGAAAATTTGGTGATGTTCTTATGACCGAGAGAACACTAGGAAAAATAGGTTTTGAGTTAGTTCATTTAAAATAACACTAATTGGCTTAAACACCCAAAATGGATCTCTAATTAATTAGAGCTAACCATACATCAAATTGACTTGAAATCGATTCTCCATTGACCTTTAGGATCGGAGGAACCTACCATAAAAATTTGAGGTCGATTGGACTTGGTTAGCCTACTTAATTGGGTTGATTAAGCTAACTTAGTCATTTTAAACTTTAAAAATTCATAACTTTCAAAATATCTTTCAAAAATTCACTAAATTGGTTTTGGAGCCTCTACGATATTAGGGAATTTAAGAAAATTAAAATTTCAATTTTCTAAAAAGTTGATTTTTTAATATTATTTTAATATTTTAATAATTAAAAAATAATAAAAATCACAAAAATAATAAAATTCACCAAAATGTCACATTTTGAATTTTAATCACTTAGGAACAAACCCCATATTTTTCTTAGGTCTATTTAGTGAGATATTAAATTTTAAAGCTCTAGGGTAATTTTAAAATTAAAAAAATGTATTTTCTAGCATTTTCACTTAAAATAATTATAATAAATCATAGAAAAATCGAGAAAATTACAAAATTTGATTCTCGATTTCCTTGATATCGAGAGAGATTTTTGAAAAATATAAAATTCATTTTTCAACATTTATTTTATTTTTAAATTAATTAATACTCCAAAACTTAAAATAATTATAATAAAAATAATATAATTCAAAAAATCACCAAAATTAGTCGAAGTGGTCCTGTGGTCATTAGGAATGTCCACTAATTTTCTTAAGGACAGAAACTTTCCCTTGGTCGTATTTATTAAATTTTCCTTGGAAATCTCTATTTTCTACCAAAAATAATTATATAAATAAATTAAATACGAGAAAAATCACATTTTCTCCTCTCATGTCTTTATTGACATATGAGTGAAGTCACATAAAAATTTCGAAGTTCATTTGAGTTCGATTTAGTGAGTTATGAAATTATTAAGCTTAAAGGGTAAAATGGTAATTAAAAATTTTAACCCTTAATTAAAACTTTAGGTTTAATAAAAAATTAACAAGTAAAATATTTGATCCTAATCTGATTTGGATGATTGAAATTTAAATAATTAAAGGGTAGAAACCCATTAAACAATTTAAAATGATTAAACCTTAATTAAATAATTGATTAAATTTGGAAGAATAATAAAATTGGAATTATTAAAATAGGGATATTATTAGGAAGAGATTTATTCTTTAATTTAAAAATCCCTAAATTAATCATCTCATTAATATTCAATTCTTAATTAAAATGATAACTCAAATTCAAAACGATTAAAAGACTTAATCATTAAACTAAAATCAAATTATTAAACTCTTTTAAAATTTCAATTAAAATTAAATAAATAAAATTAAATTAAAAATTAAATTAAATTAAGTAAATTAAATTGATAAATTAAATTAAACTAAATCAAAATTAAATTAAAAATTAAAAATTAAATTAAATTAAATTAAATCAAATTAAATTAAATTAAATTAAATTAAATTAAATATCAAATTAAATTAAATTAAATCGAATCAAATTAAATTAAAATTAAATAAATCAAATCAAATTAAATAAATCGAATTAAATTGAATTAAAATTAATGAATTAAAACTTAATTAAATTAAATTAAATTAAATTAAGTTGAATTAAATATAACATCACCATAAGACATAAAGAAAATTAAATAAATCGAACTTGAACATTATTAAATTTAAGCCCGTTAATCGAATTAAACTAAATCACATAAGCCATTTGAACACCGAATTTACCTCAAAAGCTTTTAGTTATCATAACTCATAAACAGAATATTAAATGAAATGTTACTTCACTTATAGGACATTCAAATATCATAGTTCAGCTGAGCAAGATAACAAAACTTGAGATTCTTGGACGATTAATTCATTTGTATAATTAAATTCATTTGGACTTAAAACGATTCTAGCAATATTGAAAAGATGTTTAAGATTCTTCTTAAACATTTTCTCGATATGATAGGATGTTTATAAGAACGATTGAATTTAATTGTTCTTTGATGAAGAAAATCGTCTTGAAACAAAAACACGAGGAACACAGACGTCATAAGAAATGACTAGCTATAGGATTAGGAATTTGGTAGAAAACCATAACCCTTACCTTAGCTTTACTGGGAACTTGCTTAAATATTCTAATTGTGTTTTAAGTGCGGCTTGGGATGACGGGAAGACCCTCAGAGTACGCTTTTATTTTATTGCGATTTACTTTCCTGCAATTTACATTCTTACGATTTACTTTGATCGCAAATCGCACTTACTTTTCTTGCATGATAAACAAGCTGTTGCATGAAAACCCACACTTTAGGATAGTCCTAAAAGCGAAACCAAAGCTAAGTTAAAAGTTATTGCGAGATAAAATTCACCGCCACGACATTTCGAAATATAAAACAACTCGAAATTTAATCACAAACGGAACACAAAACTACAATTACAACTAAATTAAAACGTCTTGTTGGATGATCGGGAATACCTCGGATGATGTAACCTACGATGTTCTTAACGGGATTTCCCGCGGTGCTAAATGAAAGTGTGGAACTCATTTAGTTGAGTTTAGCAAATTCATACGGACGTAAGTGAATCGATAAAAATAATGATGCCGGAAGGATGGAGCAGTGGGATCTTAACGGTGTTGTTATAATCAACTTTAAGATTTGTTTTAATTAAAACATAAAAAACACTTGGAAATTAAGATTTTCTACTAAGCTAAAACACTTTTCTCGTCTACTGATTTATGACTTCTAAAACTAAACCTCTGCAACAACAATGGAGCTCGGAGCATGGTGGGCGGCACGGCCATCGTCATCAATGAAACACGAGTCTACTTGCAAAACTTTCACAGAATTAAATAACAAAGCCATAGGACTTCGAGGTAGTTTGCTGGTGCGACATAAATCCTCAGACTCTTCGTTAGGCATTTGCATTGCAAATTAAGCCTAGCTAGGTCTTAGGATTCGAGGTAGTCGTCGATACGACATAAACCCTCACATCTTCGAAGTTATTTATATGATTATGTCATATAAATATAAGTCCTAATTAATTAAAATTAACGAAATCAAAACATTAAATAGACATTAGGACTTTCCTAAATTCGAGCGAAACAATAGGATAGTCGGGAAATTACCGAAGTTCTCTTCGAATCTGTAATCTCTCTACTTTTCTTCCTTTGAATTCCCAAAACAAAATGTTCCAAACTTGATCCATTCCCTATTGAAATTCCAAAATTCAATCCTTTGAAAACTTAAACTTTGAAATTCTTGAGAGCAGAATTATTGATTATTATCGAGAGTTTTCTTAGGTGATTCTCGTCACTTAAGATGTAATTAGCTATAGGGGCTTGCCCTTATAGGGAATTTTAAAGAACTCGGAGTAATATAAACCATGTTTAATGCTTTCATATTAAGCGGGGGAATTTGTCGGCTTATAAAATTGGTTCGCGGACCAAACGGATGTCACGAAATCTTTTAGTTTATTTGATCGAGCCCCACCATCGAGCGGTGTGTACATCCTTAGGAATAGATACACGGTTTGTGGTGCGGTGCTCGTTTATATAAGCTTATTTGGGACGTGAGATCGGTTTAATCTCATATCTTAAAACCTTCAAATTTAAAAATTATTTTTAAAAATCAAATACTACTTTTCAAAGTTATTTATTTAAATTAAATTAAAAATTCGCCGACAACTTCTATTAGGCGACCCCTTTTCAAAATAAAAATACAAACCTAAAAATAGTGCCGACAGCATTGTTAGAAATATACAAAAAATAACCAAAATTATGACTCTTAGTGTTAAACAACCTCGGATGGATGAAAAAGAAATCATATAGAGTCAAAGGATTGAGGGATTTCTCCATTGAATCCGAGACAATCAATCTGAAAGGAAAAACAAGGATAGAAGGAAAAGAAAGATATGAAGGAATAACATCCCCCTTCTCCTGGCTTCGCCTTTTTGATCTTCTTCATCTTATGTTGTTGTGGATCATCCTTGAGTGCAATTGATAATGTCGGTTTCTTAGATTTCATCTTTTGAGTTGCGGCTTGCTTCGAAGCAACTCGAATATTGTTGAGAATTTTTCTTAATGATTTGATCCAGATCGTGCTCCATCCTTCTTTATCTTTAGCATACAGATCGATAGACACAATTGTATCAATCGAAATCTCATTGATCTAATCTTTTAAGTATTCATTTTGTATAGTTATATTCCCTATCTTAAAGTTGTGCTTGAGCCCATCTTTGAAGGTAAAGCAGTCTTCAATTGTGGGGCTAATCATTCAGTGTTAAGGGCATTAATTTGGATGATATTTTCTTTTAAATTCTTCTGGATTCTTTTCTTAAGTCAGTTTGAACTCCGACTTCTTTAACAGATTTCAAAAGATCTTCGTTATGGTTTTGGTCTTGAAAGTATAGACTTTGTTCATGCGTTCATTCATAAGCAGTTTTTGGTATGGTTGATAAGGTCTCGATTGAGATGGTGGTTGAATATACTGATAGAAAAGTTGCACAAACTTCTTTTGTTGTTGACGTAGCTGTTGTGGTTGATCAGCATTGGTTGCTTCCCTTTGTCAATTGTTGCTATATATCCCAACTTCTTTTTAAAGGCTTTAATCGACTTCGGCTTGCCTGTCTTCTCCAAGAACTTGAGTGCTTGGCCTCTTCTTGTAACTCCCTGCTTTACTTAGTAGCTTTTCAAATGTCTTGATTGTGAATTCCTTAAGCATGAAAGCTAACAATCTATGAATAATCTTAAGAAGGATCTCAATGGCATGCTATTCTTGCAATTGCGACTTACACTTCATGTTGAGATTTCTCCAACATAAAATGTATTCCACCAAAGATTCTCCTGGCTCTGTCGCTCTCTACTAGATCACCGATGGTGATGTGGTGTTGTGCTCCAGCAAACTGTTGAATGAACAATTTCTCAAGTTTTGCAATGTCTTCACTGATCTTTTAGGGAGTTATAAATACCAATCGAACGCGACATTGGAAGACTAGACTAATTGGCAGAATTGAAGAGCATCATTACCCTCCACGTTATAACAAATTACTCGAAAGTGCACAAGATGCCAACTCTGGTTTTGAATCCCATCAAATGGCTTGAACAGTGATGGTACAAAACCTTTCAGATATTGTACAACATCAAACTCCTCAGGTTAAATTCCACCCTTGAGAACCAATGCTCCACACTTGGATCGAGCTAAAGCATTCTTGACTTTTTGCCCCATGGGTTGCTTGATATCTTTCTGTATAATCAGATTATGAACGGGATCCTTCTTTTTTGACTAACCTCACATGCCGTGGTAGGTTCTTTCTTATCATACGATATGTGCACAATCTCTGGCAAATTCATCTTAGCTGGCGGCGCTTGTGGTGACTGAGTGAACTATGGAGAGTTATCATAGTAGTCATCACCTCATCGAGATGACTAATCTGATTAACCCTTTGTTGAGAAACTCTTTGGAAGGCTTCAGTGGTATGTACTACAACTAGCTGCAGAGCTTCTCGTGAGGATGAGGTAGCCCATGTCTCCAACATGTAGATTGACCCGACCCGCAATTACGCAGTAAATTAACTTCCAAAAGATGGCCAAAAATTTGACCCGATTTATAAATAGCGGCTAGTGTGCAAAGTCTTAAATGATATAAAAATTAGAAAATATTTTACACACTAGAGGTACTTACGCAAGTATACGTATCGTTTCGAAGTAATATAGAGTTTTCTTTAAAAACCCAAGTATCGATCCCACGAGGAAGTGAAGTAAGAGGTCTTTAGTCGAATTCTAGTATACTATCTTAATAGTCCTTAGTTTGGAATGTCGATTAAAATTGTGTTTTATCTAAAAACTACTCCTAAATGCAAGTGTTAAATGTAATAGTAATTATAACTAAGTGCAAATAATAATTTTAAAGATAACCCTTTTTGGATGAATTACTTTGGAGAATTTTGAGATATTAAAAACTACTTTTCTTATGTAATGAAATAAATAATGTATAGGATTGAGATGCATTTAATATTGTATGTGCCAAATAGGAGAAATCACATTCTTTACCACTTCTAGTCCGAGGCATAAAGAACGTTGGTAATCACATGCTTAGTTCTTGAATCTGCATAGTTGAGCAGGAGGATCTGCGGTACCACTCGGAGCTCCAGCGTTCCCTTCGCACGAGGGCTAACATCTACACTTCGGCACCGCAAACGATAGGATCGAATTAAGGATTTTAGCACATCGCTCTAAAATCTCCGATTCTACGCTCGATTAATATTATTTCACTATTTATTTGCATTCAGCTTCTATGAACTTCACCATTCATGGAATTTAAATGTGGTTCGTACTTAGTTGTAGAAAGCATAGCTCTCTCGGATCGTATGTTTTCGCAACGAATTTTAACATTACAACGG
>JAKZJZ010001215.1:0-30108 GCA_022702705.1 Papilionanthe hookeriana x Papilionanthe teres
GTTATTACTTCAATTCATTTTGATACATAGTCCACTACAATCAATATATATATTCCTAAATGAAGGAATAAATGGTCCCATAAAATCTAATCCCCAAACATCAAGGATCTCAACTTCCAATGTAAATTTTAGGGGCATTTTATTTCTTCTAGAAATATTACCTACTCTCTGACAACGATCACATGTTTTAATATATCTATTAACATCCCTAAAAAGATTAGACCAATAGAATCCAGATTGTAAGATCTTATGTGTAGTTTTATCAGTTCCAAAATGTCCCCAAATTTAGAATCATGGCATCTCTGAATAATTGGTTCAATTTCTTCATAAGGCACACATCTCCTAATAACAAGATCCTTACATTGTTTATATAAATATGGGTCATCCCAAAAGTAAAATTTGGCATCATACATAAATTTTTTATGTTGTTGCTTTGGTAATTCAGGTGGTAAAATATCACTTACAATATAGTTCACAATATCAGCATACCATGGTAAATTCCATTCCTTAATATTATAAAGTTGTTCATTAGGAAAAGTTTCTGTAATTTCATCTTCAAAATCAGATAATTCATGTTGTTCCAACCTAGATAAATGATTAGTTATTTGATTGTCAGTTCCTTTTCTATCTACTATCATAAAGTCAAATTCTTGTATTAGAAGTACCAATCTGATTAATCTTGGTTTAACATCCTTCTTTAGCATTAAAAATTTGATAGTAGAGTTGTCTATATGCACTATACATTTAGTCCCAATTAAATACGACCAAAATTTTTTAAAAGCATATACAATCGCTAATAACTCTCTTTCAGTAATGGTATAATTAATTTAAGCTTCATTAAGAGTTTTACTAGAATAGTATATAATTTAAAAATATTTATCACACCTTTGTCCTAAAATAACTCCAATCGCATAATTCTCAGCATCACACATTAGTTCAAAAGGTTTCTCCCAATCAGGTGAAACTATTATAGAGGCAGTTCTTAATTTTTATTTCAATAATCCAAAGGTATTTAAACATTCTTCATTAAAATTAAATTTTTATCTTTTTCTAAAAGTTGGCACAAAGGCTTAGTAATTTTGAAAAGTCTTTAATATATCGCTTGTAGAAATCAACATATCCTAAAAAACTTCAAACCCCTCTCACAGTAGTAGGAGGTGGTAGTTTCGTGATGATTTGAATTTTTGCAGGGTCTACTTTTATGCCATATTTAGAAATTTTCTGCACAAGTATAATTCCTCCCGAAACCATAAATTAATATTTCTCCAAATTTAGAGCTAAATTTGTTTTTTCGCATAACTCCAAAAGTTTTTCTAAATTATTTAAGCAAGCATCAAATGAAGTTCCAAATACATAAAAATTGTTCATAAAAACTTTTATTCCATTATCAATCATATTACTAAATATTGACATCATACATCTTTGAAATGTTGCAAGTGCGTTACATAATCCAAATGACATTCATTGAAAGCAAATGTTCCATAAGAACTATTAAATGTGGTCTTTTCTTGATCCTCAGGAGTAATTGGTATTTGATGATAGTCGGTATATCCATCTAAAAAGTAAAAATATTTGTTCTCGGCAAGTCTATCTAAGATTTAGTCTAGAAAAGGTAAAGGAAAGTGATACTTCATAGTGGCGGTATTTAATTTTCTATAATCAATTTACATTCGCCAACCAGTGATTTGTCTCATGGTTATTAATTCATTTCTTTCATTCGTCTCAACTGTCACTCCTCCTTTCTTAGGAACTTAATGAACTGGACTTACTCACGCATTGTCTGAAATAGGATATATAACTCCAGAATCCAACCATTTTAAAATTTCTTTCTTTACTACTTTCATCATCAACGGATTTAATCTTTTTTGCGGATCAGCTTTAGGTTTATATTGTTCATCCAATAGAATTCTATGCGTACATATCTAAAGATTGATTCCCTTAATATCAACTAAAGTTCAACCAAAAGCTCTTTTGTATCTTTTTAATGTATGTAATAATTTTTGCTCTTGTACATCATTTAAATCTGAGGATATAATAACTGGTAATGTAGATAATTCTCCTAAGAACACATTCATTCAATGGTTAGGAAGTATTTTTATCCAAGTTCAAGAGGTTTTATGATAGATGAAATTAGACTTTTGTTATTATTTTCTATAATATCCAACATCTTGAATCTTTCCTGAACATAAATCAGTTCTTCATTATATATCTCAACATAATTATCTTTCATATCATTTTCATCCTTGTATTTCAAATCTTCTTGCTCCTTTTTTCTTTAAACTTTTCCTTAAAATTCTCATCTTTTAATAGTCACAAATTTCCATTTGAAAGAATTCATCATCTTTTTCTATTGCAGGGTATTTCATTAATTTTGAAATGTTAAATGTTACCTCTTTGTCATTTACTCTCATAGTTAATTCTCCTTTTTAAACATCTATCAAAGCTCTTCCAGTTGTAGGGAACGGTCTTCCTAAAATGATAGGAATTTCTTTATCTTCCTCCATATCTAAAACAACAAAATCCATAGGAAGATAAATTTATCAACCTTTACTAAAATTACTTCTACAACTCCTTTAGGATAAGTAATAGAATGATTAGCTAACTGAAGATTTACAGAAGTAAGGGACATTTCAACTATTCCCTGTACGGCTTATTTTTAGGTTATGTGTATTTTGAAAAGGGGGTCGCCTAACAGAAGTTGTCGGCGAATTTTTAATTTAATTTAAATAAATAATTTTGAAAAGTAGTATTTGGTTTTGAAAATAATTTTAAATTTGAAGGTTTTAAGATATGAGATTAAACCGATCTCACATCCCAAATAGTTTATATAAACGAGCATCGCACCACAAACCGTGTATCTATCCCTAAGGATAGACACACTGCTTGACGGTTGGGCTCGATTAAATAAACTAGAAGATTTGTGACATCCGTTTGGTCTGTGAACCAATTTTATAAGCCGACAAATTCCCCTGCTTAATATGAAAGCATTAAACAGGGTTTATATTACCTGGGTTCTTTAAAATTCTCTATAAGGGCAAGCCCCTATAGTTAATTACATCTTAAGTGATGGGAATCACCTAAGAAAACTCTCGATAATAATCAATAATTCTGCTCTCAAGAATTTCAAAGTTTAAGATTTTCAAGGATTGAAATTTTGGAATTTCAATAGGGAATGGATCAAGTTTGGAACATTTTGTTTTGTGAATCCAAAGGAAGAAAAGTAGGAGAAATCACAGATTTGAAGTGAACTTCGGTAATTTCCCGACTATCCTATTGTTTGGCTTGGATTTAAGAAAGTCCTACTATTTATTTAAATGTTTTGGTCTTGCCAATTTTAATTTGTTAGGGCTTATATTTATATGATAGAATCACACAAATAGCCTCGAAGATGTAAAGGTTTATGTCGTATCGAACGACTACTTCGGAATCCTAAGACCGATTAGGGCTTAATTTGCAATGCAAATGCCTAACGAAGAGTTGAGGATTTATGTTGCACTAGGCAAACTACCTCGAAGTCCTATGGCTTGGTTATTTAGTTCTAGGAAATTTTGCTTGAAGTAGACTCGAGTTTTGCCGATGACGATGGCCGTGCTGCCCACCATGCTCTGAGCTCCTTGTTGTTGCAGAGGTTTAGTTTTAGAACTCATAAATCAGGGGATGAGAAAAGTGTTTTGGTTTAGAGAAAAATCTTAATTTTCAGGTGTTTTTTATGTTTTAATTAAAACAAATCTTAAAGTTGATTATAACGATACCGGTTAAGATCCCACGGTTCCATCCTTCCGACATCACTATTTTTATCGGATTCACTTAGTCCAGATGAATTTGCTAAACTCAACTGAATGAGTTCCACACTTTCATTTAGACCGTGGGAAATCCCGTTAGCAACACGTAGGTTACATCATCCGAGGTATTCCCGATCATCCAACAGGACGTTTTAATTTAGTTGTAATTGTAGTTTTGTGTTCTGTTTGTGATTAAATTTTGAGTTGTTTTATATTTTGAAATGTTGTGGCGGTGAATTTTATCTTGCAATGACTTTTAACTTAGTTTTGGTTTCAGTTTTAGGGGCTATCCTAAAGGTGTGAGTTTTCATGCAACAGTTGTTTATCATACAAGAAAGTAAGTGCAATGCAGTTAAATAAATTGCAAGAAGGTAAATTGCAAGAAAGTAGATTGCAATAAAATAAAAGCGTACCTGGAGGGTCTTCCCGTCATCCCAAGCTGCACTTAAAACACAATTAGAATATTTAAGCAAGTTCCTAGGTAAAGCTAAGGTAAGGGTTATGGTTTTCTACCAAATTCCTAATCCTATAGCTAGTCATTTCCTATGACGTCTAGGTTCTTTGTGTTTTGGTTCTGAGGACGATTTTCTTCATCGAAGAATAATTAAATTCAATTGTTCTTATAAATGTCCTATCATATTGAGGAAGTGCTTAAGAAGAATCTAAAACATCTTTTCAATATTTCTAGGATTGTTTTAAGTCCAAATGAATTTAATTATATAAATGAATTAATCGTCCGAGAATTCAAGTTTTGTTGTTATCTTGCTCGAGTGAACTAGGACATTTGAATATCCTATAAGTGAAGTAACATTTCATTTAATGTTCGTTTAGGAGTTATGATAACTAAAACTTTCGAGGGTAAATTGGTATTCAAATGATTTGATTTAAGTTAAAGGGTTTAAATTTGGAATAGTGTTCAAGTTGCTTTATATTTAATTTCTTTCTGTTTTAGGTGATGTTATATTTAATTTAATTTAATTTAATTTAATTCAATTGAGTTTGATTTGATGTTAAATTAATTTAATTTGATTTGATTTTAATTTAATTTGATTTAATTTAATTTAATTTAATTTAATTTAATTTAATTTGATTTAATTTAATTTAATTTAATTTTAATTTAATTTGATTTAATTTAATTTAATTTAATTTAATTTAATTTAATTTAACTTAATTTAATTTGTTTAATTTAATTTAATTTGATTTAATTTAATTTAATTTAATTTAATTTAATTTAATTTTAATTTAATTAATTTAATTTAATTTAATTTTAATTTAATTTTATTTTTAATTTTAATTGAAATTTTTAAAAGAGTTTAATAATTTAATTTTAGTTTAATGATTAAGTCTTTTAATATTTTAAATTTGAGTTATCATTTTAATTAAGAATTGAATATTAATGAGATAATTAATTTAGGGATTTTTAAATTAAAGAATAAATCTCTTCCTAATAATATCCCTATTTTAATAATTCCAATTTTATTATTCTTCCAAATTTAATCAATTATTTAATAAAGGTTTAATTATTTTAAAATTGCTTAATGGGTTTCTACCCTTTAATCATCTAAATTTCAATCATCCAAATCAGATTAGGATCAAATATTTTACTTGTTAATTTTTTATTAAACCTAAAGTTTTAATTAAGGGTTAAAATTTTAATTACCATTTTACCCTTTAAGCTTAATAATTTCATAACTCACTAAATTGAACTCAAATGAACTTGAAATTTTTATGTGACTTCACTCATATGTCAATAAAGACATGAGAGGAGAAAATGTGATTTTTCTGTATTTAATTTATTTATATAATTATTTTTGGTAGAAAATAGAGATTTTCAAGGAAAATTTAATAACATGACCAAGGGAAAGTTTCTGTCCTTAAGAAAATTAGGGGACATTCCTAATAACAAGAGGATCACTTGGACCAATTTTGATGATTTTTTGAATTATATTATTTTTATTATAATTATTTTAAGTTTTGGAGTGTTAATTAATTTAAAAATAAAATAAATGTTGAAAAATGAATTTTATATTTTTCAAAAATCTTTCTGATATCAAGGAAACCAGAGAAGCAAATTTTGTAATTTTCTGATTTTTCTATGATTTATTATAATTATTTTAGTGAAAATGCTAGAAAATACATTTTTTTAATTTTAAAATTACCTTAAAGCTTTAAAATTTAATATCTCACTAAATAGACCTAAGAAAAATATGGGATTTGTTCCTATGTGATTAAAATTCAAAATGTGACATTTTGGTGAATTTTATTATTTTTGTGATTTTTATTATTTTTTTAATTATTAAAAATATTAAAATATTATTAAAAATCAACTTTTTTAGAAAATTGAAATTTTAATTTTCTTAGGTTCACCTGATATCAGAGAGGCTCCAAAACTAATTTGGTGAATTTTTGAATGGCATTTTAAAAGTTATGAATTTTTAAAGTTTAAAATGACTAAGTGGCTTAATCAACCCAATTAGTGAGGCTAACCAAGTCCAACTGACCTCAAACTTTTATGGTGGATTCCTCTGATTCTAAAGGTCAGTGGAGAATTAATTTCAAGTCAATTTGATGCATGGTTAACTCTAATTAATTAGAGACCTATTTTGGGTGTTTAAACCAATTAGGGTTGTTTTAAATGAACTAACTCAAAACCTATTTTTCCTAAGGTTCTCTGGTCATAAGGAACATCACCAAATTTTCCTAGAATTTATTTCACAACATGCTATTTATTGGAATTAAAATACTCAAAACAGCAACATGAATTTGAAAAATCAATAACTTTTCATAGGGATGGCCTCTGACTTTGGAAAATTCAGGGAATGTTCCCAAATTCAGAGGCTTCAAAAGCCCTATGGTCTCTTGCCATGGTGAATTGTAGACATGCATGGAGAATTAAAAGTATGCAGAGAGTAAATAAATTATAAAAAATAAAATACTTGATGAAATTAAATGATTTCTTTTCCACATTATTCTCCTCTGTTCACTGAGCAAGAGGGTATTTTTATTTTATTTTTCCGATTTTTCTACACAAAGTTATGAATTTTCGAAGTTTAGGGAATTAAATAAATCAAAAAATACCCTAATTTTCTATTTATCCACGCGGCGCCAACTCATCCTCGGCATCTCCGAAACGCCGCGTGTCGCGCTCCCATTCGACGCCGCCACTTGAGTCAGCAGCCCGGGCCCCGCGGTTCTCGTACCGTCTCCTGGTCCGACGCCATCTGAGCCGTTCGTCCGCACGTGTATTGAATGGACGGCATCCGTTCATCGTCCCCGAGCGTCCTCTCCTGAGAGCCGTCCACACTAAATCCCTAAGATCTCACTCGATACTCAATGGATTTTCATGTTCTTATGCTCTATGGATTCGTCTTGAAGAGACGAACACATCTATACGGCTATCATGCATTGAATCTAAGGCATTTGAAATGGAGAATCTCCAGAAGCTCGGGATGGAGAATTAGCTCATACCTTTGCTCAGAGAAGTGTGGCTTCGATCTGAGAGTTGTTGCACCTTCGATTGGATCCCAGCAAGCTCCGGATGAAGTCTCACGGTCCGGTGAATTGTCCGGGTGTGATTTCGACCAAGCCCGATCACAAAGCTTGGAGGGCTGGAGCAACCGGGTGGCCCTGGAGATGGGGCTTTTGTTGGTGGACACCTTCCCTTGGTCTGGTGAAGGTGTAGAACCAATCAATTTGGGAATTGGCTCACTGTGGAGAAGTGTCCTGGTTTTGGGTGGAATTTCAGTTGGGAAATTAGATTTTATCAGTGGGGATTAGGGCAAATTGACACTGGGGATCAACTGCTCTAAGGGTGGAGAAGGGTTTGGAACAATTTTGGCAGAGTTTCGGCAAGGTTTGTGCAACTCTCCTCTCATGGCCGTGAGGGGGTCGGGTTTAAATAGAGGTGGCTGGAGAGCCTCCCAGGGATGGCCAAGGGTTGGGATCAGCTACTCTGGTCATGGGAAGAACAGCCATGGTGGCCATTGGGCATGGGGCAGCTCGACGAAGGTGGAATTTCAAAGTTGGCTCACATGTGAGCTCTCGGGTGTGGTGTTTTCCGGTGATCCAGGTGGTCGGCCAGCAGGCATGGGTCACCATCTCGACTGGGGAGGTCGGGGCTTGGCAATGGTGAAGTCAATTGGGCTTGGACATGTGTAAAGTGTTTGGATTAAAATGGAATGGGGAAGAGGTCACTTTGGCTTGAAATTGGTCAATCCATTGGTTTGGGTTGGGTTCACCTCCCCATGGCCGGTCTTGGGCCGAGAAGATCAGTTAGTGCTAGCGGTCAAGAGGTGGTGATGTCCTTATCCAAGAATATTTGGATTAAATCTTGGTTAAGGGGAAACATGCTTAAGGCTAATGACTTTTAGAAGATGGTTAAAGGACCTCCTCCTTTTGCCATTAATGGCATGGTCACATGCCAAATTTTCATGGCTTCATATGGCTTATGAATGGCTCACCTTTGGCTTGGGAAAATGTTTGGTCAATTTCATGGAAATGGGTTTTAAGAATTTTGGATATTTTGGTGAAAATTTGCATGAAGCTTGATTTGGAATAATTTGATGGTGAATTAAGGACTTAGGTAATGGCTTTAATTAAGTGGATGACAAATGGAGATGTCATGTGGGCTTTAGGGTAGATTTTGGGCCTTTGGATGTGGTGAAGTGGGCTTTTAGGAAAGTTTAAGGGGAATGGACTTTTTGATTTTAGGATGGGCATTTGGGTAAAGATTTTGTGAAGAAATTTGTCAAATAAATGTCATAATTGGTTTAGGGATGTTCTATGAAGGGCTTGGAATCAATTTGATGTGATTTGGAGTTGAATTGGATTGAATTTGGATTTATTTGGTAAGTGGGCCTATGTAGGTCAAATTGGGCTAACTTGGGCTAATGTTGGGCTAGGGTTGAAATTGATATAAAATCAATGTTGAGAAATGTTTATGGGAGTGTTTCAAAAAGGTTTTGACTTTGGTTGGGCTTTGATTTTGGGGTTTAGGCTCATTTGGGTTAGGTTTGGGTTTAGGTCAAAATAGGGCCTTTTAACTTTGGGTTGAGTTTGAGTGGGGTTTGGGTCTAAATTTTGGGCAAATCATGTTAGTATTTTGTTTGTGGGAATGTTAAGGAAGATTTAGAAAAGATTTGGGGTTAATTGGAATTGAGTTGGGTGAGTTTGGGTTAGGTTTGGGTCATGGGTCCAAATTGGGCTTTAAGGCCAAAAGTGAGATTGGATCCAAATGTCAATCAAATTGGGCTTGGATTTGGTCTAGATTGGTATTGGGGATATTGAATTGAAGTTTAGAATTGAATTGGACCAAAATTGGGGTCAATTGGGTAGGTTTGGTTTGACATTGGGTTCACTTAGGGTTAAAATGGGTCAAATTGGGGGTTTTGACAAAAGTAGGGTAAATTGACAAAATTGGCCCATGGTGTAGTTGGACAAAATGAAATTGGGATTATTTAGGATTTTCTGGAATTTTCTGGGAATTTTATGAATTTTTGGATTTTTTGGCCAAGAGGGGTATTTTGGGTATTTGGAGGGTATTGGGAAGTTTTCTTGGAATTTTTGGTATTTTTGGGTATGGATGATCAATTTAAGTGATGTGGAAATGTTTGGGAATGATTTTGGAGAATTTTGGATAATTTGGAAATTTTGAGAAATTTGGGTAATTTCGGGGGTTTTGGGTAAGGTTGAGCGGGTGTAGGGTCCCGGGGTCAAAAATTGAAAATTTGAGAAATTGAAGATTGGGTGGATGTAAGTGGAAAGAAGTCATTTTGGTTGAGCCATGAAGCCATATCAAGCCCATGTGAGCCATGAAAGGACTCATTTGAGGCATTCACTATGTTGTTCCTAACCCTGCTGGCCAAGGGCTTAGGGGTTAAGGACCATCCATGTGAATCACCCACATGAGTCAGGAGGTCAAGTTAAGTATGGGTGTGTGAAAGTGTAGTGTATAGGTGTAGTGTATAAGTGTAGTGTGTGTGTAAGCCAGCCCCTTCACCAGACCAGGCCACCCAGGGCAGTCCTAAGGCCAAAGAGTCCTATAGGAACTCATCCTTTAAACTTCCACATTCGATTTCAACCCTCCAGGTGATTAGGGGTCTACAGATCGAGTTTGTGGGGTTTGCAGGGAGTTAAGAAGTGGTTTGAATTTCTAAAAGGTGGGTCCCAATTCTAGTCCTCTAAGATAGTCAAAGGAAAAGCCTAAGTGCTAGATCCTAAGTACTAAAGAGAAGAAGAGAAGACCTCATCAAAAATGAGGTCAACAAATGGACCCCCAATAGGTGTGGTGAGCTGACGGAGCACACCGCGCGTATTGGTGTTGACCGAAGCGATCAACAACACAAACATCCAAGTGACAAACTTAGGATGAAATAGAGGAGTTTTCGCTGGGGAGTAGCAAGTATATCTCTGAAACCGGAGATTCCTGAACTCTCGCTGGGGAAAGGAAAAGGAGGTAAATCCCAAATCACATGACCTGGGGGAATTTCGATTTAGATTTTATTTTATTTCAATTTAAGTTTTGATGTGTGAGCTTAGATTTTAGTTTGGAGTTTCAGTTTAGATTGAAGTTTGTCAAGATTAATTTGAAGGGATTTGATTCGAAATGAAAATTGGAATTCTGAGGTTTTAGATGTAACATCTTCAGCCTCGAAAGAAAATTGAATTGATCAGATCGAATCATTGCAATGAGGAGAGATCTCAGAGCAATGCGGTGTTAGATGTAAAATCCTTAACCTCAAGAGTTTGATTTTGATGTATTTCAGTGCAATAGGAAAAGAATCCTAAAGCAGTGCAGTCTTGGATGTAAAATCCTCGACCCAGAAGTTTGAATTTTGATGTACTTCAGTGCAATAGGAAAAGAATCCTAAAGCAGTGCAGTCTTGGATGTAAAATCCTTGACCCAAAAGTTTGAATTTGATGTATTTCAGTGCAATAGGAAAAGAATCCTAAAGCAGTGCAGTCTTGGATGTAAAATCCTCGACCCAAAAGTTTGAATTTGATGTATTTCGAGTGCAATAGGAAAAGAATCCTAAAGCAGATGCGATCTTGGATGTAAAATCCTCGACCCAAAAGTTTGAATTTGATGTACTTCGAGTGCAATAGGAAAGAATCCTAAAGCGGTACGGTCTTGGATGTAAAATCCTCGACCCAAAAGTTTGAATTTGATGTACTTCGATGCAATAGGAAAGAATCCTAAAGCGATGCGATCTTGGATGTAAAATCCTCGACCCAAAAGTTTGAATTTGATGTATTTCGATGCAATAGGAAACGAATCCTAGCAAAGTGTAGTCTTGGATGTAAAATCCTCGACCCAAAAGTTTGAATTTGATGTACTTCGAGTGCAATAGGAAAGAATCCTAAAGCAGTGCGGTCTTGGATGTAAAATCCTCGACCCAAAAGTTGAATTTGATGTACTTCGAGTGCAATAGGAAAGAATCCTAAAGCAAGTGCGGTCTTGGATGTAAAATCCTCGACCCAAAAGTTTGAATTTGATGTATTTCGGTGCAATAGGAAACGAATCCTAAGCAAGTGCAGTCTTGGATGTAAAATCCTCGACCCAAAAGTTTGAATTTGATGTACTTCAGAGTGCAATAGGAAAGAATCCTAAAGCAGTGCGGTCTTGGATGTAAAATCCTCGACCCAAAAGTTTGAATTTGATGTACTTCAGTGCAATAGGAAAGAATCCTAAAGCAGTGCGGTCTTGGATGTAAAATCCTCGACCCAAAAGTTTGAATTTGATTGAGACTTGAAATCTGGATAGATTGAATTTGAGATTTGGAAGGATGAGTTTGAACTCGATCGAAATTTGATTTAAGGTTTGATTTGAAATTTGGAAGATCAAATTTGAAACTTGATCGGGAGTGGATTTGGAATTTGATTGAGAATTTGATTTGTGGTTTGACTTAACATTTATGCTGATTTCGTTTATCTTTTAATGATTCAAATTTTATTTTATCGTTCATTTAATGTTCACGTGAATTTGGTGTTCGTCATTTTTAGATTTTTAAAGAAAGTTTTCTTTTATCCTCTTTTTTTTGTTTCTTTTCTGTTCTTTGTTCGAAGTTTCATTTAACTTTAATGGCGTTTCCCAATCAATTTGCACAAAAGAGGTGAAGGCCAAAAATGTGACATGGTCACTTTCATTCCAATCATGTTGAAAATACATCATACAACTCGATTTGGAATATATCTCATACAATCCATGTAGACTCAAAACGGACTATGTATGATCTTTGTCGATCCATCAAAAGAAGCATCTGTCAAAAATCCATGTCTGAATAGTGGGGTACATGGTTAATAACATCACCTTCCAAGCCATCCTCGGCAAGGATGCCTGCCGGATGTACGTCGGAGGTGTGATATCTCCCATGTAACTCACGACTCGTAAGGCCGGAGGTTCTCTAGTTCCGGGTCCGGTCGGAAATGGTAAGGTGTCTTCTCGTCGTCCATTCTCCCGAAAGTAACCGAGATCCGCTTCACCGGCACTCCCGGTATGCAATGCTTAGCGATATCCGCTCCGTTGCCCTTCGCATCATGACGAAACCTACCGCAGTAAGGTATCTTCACCGGCCCTCGGAACTCACCCGGCCTCGCTATCCGGAGGTCGTATCCGAACATGATGTCACACTCGTTCGGGAAAGAGACCGTGCGCAAAGGTCCGACGAAGTCGTGGTGATCTATATGTGGGGGTATGCGATCACCCTGTTTATAGATGTTGATAATGCAACGATTGGGTATGCAATCCGTCGGCGTACCCTCCATGTTATCAATCTCTTTACCATTCTCTTGATGACTAATGGCATCGGATCTACTTGCCCATGACGGAGTATTCCCGGTGGGTTTCCCTTCCTGTCTTCAAAGAAAGTCGTAGCAAAGATCCGCATTAGTATTGTGATTCTTCCCTTCCCCGGCATCCATCTCCGGGGTTCCGAGTAGGTATTTTCCCTCAGGCGGCCCGCTCGGCCCATTCTTTTCAAATCCCGGATACAATCCACGATTTGTTGTTGTTCATACTCTGAGAATACGTCTGTATGTAGCTCAAGTCCCTCTAGTATGTTGATTCTTCTGCCTTTAATCCTTTCGAAGTATTCAAAGGTTTTCTTTTCAATATTTTGCATCCTCTCCAGCTCGTATTCCGGAATGATCTGCAGATGGTGAGGCCCGGTGACATATTGTGGGATATATGGTTCAATCCCTTCACGTTCTCCCGCATACCTCGGCTCCTCGTGGATGATGCCCGTCGGGACATCCCCCGGGTTGCTTCGCAACAAGGTCATGCATTACCGGTGGTTCTATCCGGTGGCGTGGTAGCCTTCTTTTTCCGGTCTTCTGTGAGATTTCCCCGGTTCTTTCGTTATCCTAGGAGCCGGCCTCCTTTCTTCGAGTTCCTGGTGAACCGGTGTCCTCGAAGTGTATGTACCGGCATCAGCAATCGTCTCGTCGCGCCGGTTCGCGCCTAGTTTTGTTAACATCTTACTGGATACGGCGATTCTTATTTCTTCGTTGCGCGGCCGTGAGAGTAGCCCTTCGAACTTCATGAATCTCTGCGGGCACGGCGCCGACAAGCTCGCCCTCCGCCGTAGCGACTACGGACTTCATTTTCTTATCTTCTTCGGTGTTTGCTTTTCTTTTCTTGTTGTTGGATCGGTGGCTTGGGCCACCCACTTTCATCACCGTCTCGCTCGGGTAGTTCTTCTCTGTTAACCGGGACCCGGCCACTTTCCTCGTATCGTAGGCTCGCCGGTGCGAAATCCGAGTCAATCTCGATTATCGCTCCATCTTTCACCCTCTTTTCATCGAGTGCAAGGCTTACGCCATTCTTAAAGTTCAGGACCAACCGCCCGTTCGACATTTCCCTGCGAAAAGACAAGGAAAAGGATCAGGGGCTGTACTAAGAACAAGAACATTAAGAAAACGTTTGTTAAAGACATATTTTTTATATATATATATATATTTTTATATTCAAATTTAACAGGAATGAAGTAGGATAAGATCAGGGAAGAGATTTTGATTTGGAAAAGAAAACAAGGAAAACATATTATCATGACTTTATTTATTTTAACACATTTTATTATTTTTGGGTTCGGACCCAATCATAAGTAATTACTTCGCTCGTGTTTCTTAGGGATGAAGAATTCATTCCTTCGAAACATCGTGTAGCGTAATACTTTTTCAAGTATCGTCCGTCGATCGGAAGCATATGTCGTTCTCCCCGGCAATTCACTAGCCGGTAGGAACCTCCCGAGTATACCGCTTCAACCACAAACGGTCCTTCCCAAGTGGGTTCAAATTTTCCTCCCATTCTGCGGTGTGCAAGAATAGGTCTCGAGAACGAGAACTAAGTCACCAACTTTCAAGGTTCTTGGCGTACTCGGCTTGTCATGGGCTTGAACCATCTTAGCTCGGCATAGTTCTAAATTCCGTTGCGCCGCAAGTCTTTTCCCTTCCAAGCTTTCTAATTCTTCGAGTCGTAATTTGGCGTTTTCTTCGTCGTGATCTTGTTCGCAACCGCACTCCGAGTGAAGGAAGCCGAACCCTCTAAAGGTAACATCGCCTCGACCCATACACCGGAGCGTAAGGTGTAGCTTCGAGTAGGAGTTCGAAGGTCGTCCGGTAGGCCCATAAGGCTTCTAACAACTTCTCGTGCCAATTTCTCTTATTATCGTCCAAGGTTTTCTTTAAGATTTGAACGAGAGTTTTATTAAAAGCCTCGCCGAGACCGTTTGCTCTCGGGTAGTAAATTGTCGAGTATCGCCGGCCGATTCCGTGTCTCCCGACAAAATTGTTGATTTGCGTGCTTCGAATGCCGACCCATTATCCGAGATGATCTCGCGCGGCACTCCGAAACTGAGAGACAACTCGGTTCTTGAAAACTCGTAAGCACGTGGTGTGCTTTCACTTCTCTAAGCGGAACCGCCCGCCCACTTGGAAAAGTAATCCGTAGCCGCAAGAATGAAACGATGTCCTTTTGAAGATGGTGGTTCTATTGGACCCACTATATCCGTGCCCCAACATTCAAATGGCCACGACGCAATTGTCTGGATGCAGCACATTCGGAGGTTGGTGTAGAACCACTCCGTGCACTCGGCATCGATGACGCCTCTCGGCGATTTTCATGCGCTGGCCATCATCGAGGGCCAAGTAGTACTCTAGTCTTTTAATTTTCATTTTCATCTTCGGACCCGACCGGTGAGCGCCACGCAGTCCCGAATGCACCTCTTTAACGATTTCACGGGCCTCGACCCGCTTAAGCACCTTAGCCACATTCGATCAAAAGACCTTCCGTACAATGTGTTGTTTATTAATGCGTAAGACAGAGTTCTTTTCGATCCGATGGGCTAGCGACCTATCGTCCGGTAGCTTTCCCGTTTGCGAGTAGTCCATCAATGGCCGTCGCCAATCTTCTCGTGTTTTCTCGTCACCGCCGCAACTCGATTCTTTTTCTTTTTCTCGATTTGTGTATTGTGTCCATGTCGAGCCGCGATAGGACCCGACGTCCGTGAACCGACACTTCCACCGATTCATCTTGCAAACAAGCGAATTCTTTTGCGAGACGGGCTAAAGCATCTCGCTAAAGCATTTTCTTTTCTGGGAATTTTGTAGATCGTTACATTCGGAATCCGTTCCAACAACCGTATGGCGATACCGGAAGTATCTGTTCGAGTCTCTGGCTTTAAAATTCCGTATTGTCCGACGATCCGTTGAATGATTAACCGCGAATCCCCGTAGATGTCGATGTCCGTTATCCCCATTCGAATAGCTAATTCCGACTCCGTTATGAGGGCTTCGTATTCTCGCTTCATTGTTTGTACACCGGTCTCCGTCAAGTGGTAGGAGTATCTTAACATCCCCCGCTCCGGTGTTATAAAGATTAGCCCGATTCCCGCCTTACCGGCACTATCACTTGCGATTCTTCGTCTTTGTGTGCCGAAGATGCTCCGTCGAAATATAATTCCCAACGTCGATCATCGAGGTCTTCTAGATTCATTATTTGTTCATCCGGCAGATCGTCATCGAGAGGAGATTCGGCCGCAAAGGGTGTGCCGCGAGGAAGTCCGCTAAGACTTGTCCCTTTACGGCACGCAGAGGCACGAAAGTTATATCGAATTGCAATAATATCATCGACCATCCGGCAAGTCCGCTGGAAAGTGTTGGACGAGTCATCAAGTATCGCAATGGATTAAACTTCGAGATCAGTCGACCTTATGAGAAAGCATGTAGTGCTCGAGCTTTCGAGCGGCGAAGATCGTGGCCAAACAATGCTTTTCGATTGCGGGATACCTTACTTCCGTCGAAGTAAACGACGGCTTAAGTAGTAAAGAGCGTTTTCTTTACCCTCATCATCGACCCGGGCTAACAGGCTCCGAGAGAGTCGTCTAAAGCCGCGGTGTAAAGTATCGCCGGCCTACCCGAGACTCGGGGTCGCTAAGACAGGAGGTGTCATTAAATATTGTTTAATGTCCTCGAAGGCCTTCTCGGCATTTCTCTTCCCAAATAAATTTGGCGTCCTTTTTAACTAGTGCCGAGAAAGGCCGACACCTACCCGACGTGCTCGAGATAAAGCGTCGAAGATATGCCAACTTCCTCGAAAAGATCGTAGTTGTTTTAAGGTTTTGGGAGGCGGCATTTCTAAGATAAGCTTTTAATCTTTTCCGGTCGATTTCAATTCCACGATGTCGGACAACGAATCCTAAGAATTTCCCGGAGGCGACGCCGAAGGCGCATTTTAAGGGATTCATCTTAAGGTTAAATTGTCTTAATCGTTCGAAAACAATTCTCAAATCATACAGTGGTTTTCCTTTACTTTGCTTTCGATGACCACATCGTCCACGTAAGCATTCGACTCGATTGTGGATGAGATCATCAAAAATTCTTGTCATTGCTCTCTCGGTAGGTCGCTCCTGCGTTCTTCAGTCCGAATGACATTACCGTGTAGCAAAATACTCCGATCGGCGTTCGAATGCCGTAAGCTTTTCATCTTCTCGGAGCCATTTTTATCCGGTTGTATCCCCGAAGATCCATCCATGAACGAGAATATTTCATGTGTTGAAGCAATGTCGATCATTAATTCTGGGATTGGTAGAGGGAATTAATCCTTTGGACATGCCTTGTTTAAATCTCTGAAGTCCACACAGATTCTGATCTGACAATTCTTCTTTCTGACCGGCACCACATTGGCTAACCAAGTCGGGTATTGTTCTTCAGGGACAAATTTAGCGTCTATTAGCTTTTTAACTTCGGCTATGACTTGTTGTTCGATTTCTAGACGCATTCTTCTGGGACCTCGTCCGACGCGGACGTAGCAGGATCCACTCCTAGCTTATGGATCGCGACCTCCGGAGCTAATCCCGGCATCTCATCGTAGCTCCAAGCAAAACAAGCCTTTAAATTCCATTAATAACTCGATTATTTCTTCGAAGTCTTCTTTATCGAGTAAGGAGCTAACAAAGGTAGGCCTAGGCTCTTCGCTAGTACCTAAGTTAACTTCCGTTAACTCATCTATCAGTAGATTTGATTTCTTCTTCGAATTCCGTGGAGCGTCTCCAATTTGTAAATCTTCGAGTTCGTCCGTAGTTTCCATGCAGTTTTCATCGGGCTCACAAGTGACAACCAAGCAAAATTCGCATCGTCAACCGACCCTACCGTGCCGAATCCGAGACCATACTTTGAATCGGGTGGACGACCGAATTATTCCATAATTTTTCAAAATGTTGTAATCGGCCTTTTGTCCATTGTCGAGGTAAGAAACCACGCCGAATTAAATTTCGAACACGAGGAGAGTACCACTCAAAAGGTAATTCCATTAATTCCGATGAAGTGACATCTTCGAATTGTACATTATTTTCGCTTTGGAGGAAGAAGCACCACGGTAGAATTTGATCGGCCTCGCACCGTCGTTACGTACCTCTTCGACCACCATAGCCTCGATCTTATTAGAATGGATCGGGGTTAGGGTCATAAGTATGTACGTAGTGGTTAATCTTCTCGTACATCGATTTATATTCTTCATTCTTTTCATCTTCGAGGGAGATCTTGAATTGCGGCTTCTTTCGACTTATTGTTGCCGCTTCTTGCTTGATTTCCTTTTCTTCTTCGTAACTATCATTCCAATCAACATTGATGGCCGGTTTCTTCCGTCCAATCGTCCTAGTGTCTCTACCACGACCTCGTCCCCGCCTCGACCTCGATGCGAGTTGTGGAGAAACCTTCACCATCTCGCCGAAGGGAGTGGCGAGTGATCGTTGGACTAGAACTTCGTGTTCTTCGTTGTCCCGGACTTTCTTTGCTTCATTTATCACGGTATCTCTCGGAGAAGATTGTTTTCTTCGGTGGTACATAATAGGTCGCGTCTTCGTGGATTCCAATCTCATGTACGGAGAATGGTTGTAAGTCACCTTGATGCACTCGTTCCCCTCCATCGTAGTATTCGATGCACCGATGTAGAGATGATGGTACCATCTCGTTTTCATGTATCCATGGTCGGCCCGACAGAGCGTCGAACGATGTTTCGAATCAATTATGTGAAATTTCGCGGTTGTCTTTGCTAAGTCACCGGTCTTCATCGTAGCGTTATCGACCCGAGGGCTCTTTCTCCTTTCTCGGTCGAATCCTCTTAATAACATTTTGTCCGCTTCGAGCTCGCGAGCATCAATTTCCAAGTATGCTAGTGTTCGAAGACTCATTATATTGATCGATGCTCCCGGATCCACCAATACTCCGGAGAGCGTAAACTTCCCAATTGTAACTCGAAATGTACAACGCTCGGTCGTGATCCGCCGTCCCAAGTAGTAGGTCATTGTCCGCGAAGGTAACGCCTCGTCGTTCCTTTAACGAGCAAACCTCATCTAAGGAATCTCCGGCCATTCGAGCTAAGCAAATTTCCGGATCAAGTAAGGCCTCGATCGAGCTTCTCTCATCTCCTTTGATAAGATGAGAGCATCGTAAATGCTCGCCTTGGCCGGTAGTTTCCTAAGATGGGCTAGCACGTTGTAGTCCACTTTGTTTCCATGTGTCTCGACTTCTTCTCGAATGGGTATTTCTTCCGCCGGGGTTGGTTCTTCTCGAACAACCACCGCTTTCCTTTGTCCTTTGGACCCATTCTCGGAGGTAGAACTCTTCCACTTCTTAAGTCGACTTCGTAATTTCTTCGAATCTAGTGTCGAACTTGTCGGTGTCTCCTCCCCGAATCGAATGACAGTCTCTTCCGGATTATCTTCAAAATTCGAAGGCTCTAACTCTATCGTAATCCGGAGCTCCTCGAAACTCACGGATAGATCCGTTGCTCGTTGAACTCTCGTAGCCTCCTCGATGGATGTCTTCTTCGTCATTTTGATCGTCGAGATCGTGTATGATTCGAGAATTGTCGTTGGTATCGAAATCGATGTCCGGATTGTCGCTAGTTACGTAATCGTTAGAAACAATCAAAACGTAGCCAACGCCATCACCCTTATCATTATATGATCCCACCGAAGTGAGCAGATAATCATACAAAATCGCAGGTTCGAGGGATTTCTCCCCCGAATCGAAACAACTATCCTAGATAAGCAGCCCCTAGCCTAGCCTTAGGAGTCTCGGTCCCCTCTTCTTCGTCAATTTTCTTCTTTTCTTCGATCGTCTCCTCGTCGAGGTGGTTCTTCTATCGCAAGTGATAAGTACCGGCTTAACAGTGTCTCGAACTCGAATTGAAGCTCGCACCGAAGCGGTTCGGATGTCGTCTAAAATCTTCTTCGAAGACCTCGTCCAGTGCGGTAGTCCATCCATCGTCGCTGCATAGGGATCTATCGGAATGACGGGATCGGCTGAGATAACATCGACGGAACCTCCTTTCCGGGGTTCCTTCATGTACTCCTTCGGGATTGTTATATTTCCTTTCCGAAGGTTGTCGTTGAGCCAACTTTTAAAGGTAATGCAATCTTCTATCTTGTGCCCAAGCATCCGATGGTAGGGGCAAAAGTCGGGATCACCGTTCTTGTTGACTTCCTCTCGGTCTTTTAAGCTCGCGAACTCGGAAATCCGGAGTCTTCATCATACTACGGAACATTTTCGGCATCGCTTCATTCTTGAACGGATATTCTCTCGCTTCGAAGCTCCCTTAATGTACGTTGCGGACGAGACGGTCGTTCATACCGCGGAGACGACCGATAGCCGGACCGGGGTTGCCGGTAATTCCGTTGTGGTTGTCGCGGCCGTTCCGTGGTATTTCGCATCGGTTGCTCGCCTTTATCAACCGCCGCAATGATCCCGGATTTCTTTTCGAAGGTCTTCACCGGCTTCTCGCTTGTCCGTCTTGTCGGCAAAACTCAATTGCTTCGCCTCTTCTTGCAAGCTTCCGGCCTTGCTTAACAACTTCTCGAAAGTCTTAATAAGTGAATCCTTCGAGGAGAAGTGCTATCGGCCGTGAATGCTTTTAAGCAAGATGTCGATCGCATGTTGTTCTTGCAGTTGTGGTTCACACTTCATGCTCAAGTTTCTCCATCGAAGTATGTAATCCACCAAAGTTTCATTCGGCCTTTGTTTCTCTACCACTAAATCACCTATAGTGATGTGGTGCCGAGCTCCGCGAATCGCTCGATGAAGAGGCTCTCTAGCTCGAGAATGTCTTCACCGAACCATCGGGGTAGTTCCGCATACCGGCCGAAGGCGATTCCCGACAGATCGCCGACGAACCGTCGGAAGAGTAACGCATCGCTCTCGCCGGCATTGCAACAACCGGCACGAAAGTGTGCAACATGCCGTCGGAGGTTCCCGTTCCGTCGAAGGTCTTCGAACAGAGGTGGTACGAAGCCTTTCGGTATCGGACGCCGTCGAATTCTTCCGGGTAAGGTCTACCCGTCCGAATGGATGTCCCGTTCTTCGATTGTGCTAAGGCTTCTCGCACTCGCCGTTCTACCAAGTTCTTGATATCCTTTTCGTGGATCATACTTTGTGTTGTATCCTTTTCACTCGGTCATCCCCATTGACGGATGTAATCTCCTTTCCTCCGTCTACAATGTGAATGACCTCTCGGGGGTGTCTCTCTATGTGGTCTGTACTTGACTCCGGAGAGTGGCCGCAGCTACGGCCATCTCTTCCATCCTTTTCGCCATTCGAGCGATCGTGTCGTCCTTTTCCCGAAGCCGTCTTCTCATCGGCTCCGGCTCCTCTCTTCGCTGCGGCCGCAGGAGCACCTTGCGAAGCCGATGAAGCTCGTGTCTCAACCATATCGATTTCTCGCATATTCGTCGTCCATGAACTCCGATGAATCGATCTCATCTCCGAACTTTTATTCTCTTTCTTTTGCCAACCGTCGGATATCGGTTCTCAACTTTTCCATGGCATCTTCTAGCGGAGCTTTCGTGTGTCTTCGCGGTTGTCATGCGATAGTTGCCGGTCCCTTTTCACGAGTCCCCTTTATCGCAAGTAGCACTTTCTTCGTATTCCAGCCTCCCGGCGAGACTTTCTTTCTCGAGCCGTCGTTTCAATCTCAACCGCCCCGTAGTGGGACGCCATACCATCCTTCTAGCAGCAGAAGGTTCTAGGACCGCATGGTCCGTCGGCCAAATGCTCGGAAGGTGGTATCCTCCCTAATCCGTAATCCCGAGACTACGACAGCGGGCTAGCCTTCATTCTCTTGCTTGGCTTTTCCGTCATGATGGCGGGCTCTACTCGGGGCCCAAGACGGGATTTGACCGGCACCCGCCCTATCCTTCGTAGAATTTCCGATACGGGCGCTTTTCCTTCCTTGCTAACTTTTCTACCAAAGTTCGCAGTCGAGCAAACGGCGTAGTTCTAGTTCTTTTCTTGCGGCTATCGTTGTAGTATGCGGCTGAGGTAATGTGGCAGCAATCTTGCGAACATTCTCCTCATCCTCTGCGGCGGAGAGGGGATGGAACCCGCTTCCTCCCAAAAGTGGTATGTAGTCAGCAGCGGTGTATATTCGGTAGCGGTGTATATTCGCAGTAGCGGTGTATATTCGGCAGCTTCGGAATTTCCTCCAGAAGGCAATTTCAAGCAGCTCCGGCTTCTCCGGCGATCCTTCTACTTCGTTTCTTCTTCGGGTCCTTGTCGCTGACGGAATCTTCGAACCGGACCCGATTTCGAAAACGAAGGTCTTACAGAAGATCCGTACCCTCCACGGTAACAGGTTTACCATAATTCCGGATTTCTTTCCCCTTTAATTTGGCGAAGTCGGGTAGGTGCGAAACAACTAGACCGGATGGGGGTAGTAAGAACGGTCCTCCCGCGGACGGCAGTACTCCTCCTAACGGGATCCTTCGCAGGGAGGAAACTCTTGGGTCGACCTGAGTCGAACTCGGCGATGACTCTCGGCTCGTATATCTTGTTCGTCGCTGCAAAGAGGGAGACGTCGGTGACCTCGACGTTCGTGTTTTCAAATCCTCGTCCAAATCGGATGATCCCATTGTCGGGCAACTCATCCTTATAGACAACGAAGTCCAGATCCGTTGGTGAAGGAGAAAATCGGCTTCGGGCTTCCATTTCGCGAGGTAGATTCTCGTTGTCGGTCCCAAGCTATGCTTCTTTTCTTTAGGACGAAAAGAAAGGAATCGAAAAGAGTCCGAACTCATTCTTGTTCATGTATTTATAAGAGGGAATCATTTGTTAAAAGAGTTACTTATTAGATAGTTTGTTTATTTAGAACGGAATGTTCAAAGGTGTAGAGAAGGTAAGGAATCCGATTCAGAGTTGGAAAGGAAAAGAAAGTCTTAAGCAAGACTTCTCGACTCGAAGGATCATTCCTAAACTAACACCTATCGGGTCCACCCCACCTCAAAAATGAGGTAAAGGATCTCGAACCTCTCCGTTTAGGGGTGTCTAAACAAGTGGCTCCTAAATCCGAGAGAATGTTGGCTATACTTATTCAAGATAGAAATGAACATAGTATTCCAATGGAAAGAAGGGTAGTTTGACCCACTAAGGACATGGATGCACTACCGATTTTTGAAAGCAGAATTATCTGATTATAATGGAGAGAGGAATTTTTCCCAGCGGAGTCGCCAGAATTTGTACGGCTTATTTTTAGGTTATGTGTATTTTGAAAAGGGGGTCGCCTAACAGAAGTTGTCGGCGAATTTTTAATTTAATTTAAATAAATAATTTTGAAAAGTAGTATTTGGTTTTGAAAATAATTTTAAATTCGAAGGTTTTAAGATATGAGATTAAACCGATCTCACATCCCAAATAGTTTATATAAACGAGCATCGCACCACAAACCGTGTATCTATCCCTAAGGATAGACACATCGCTTCGACGATTGGGCTCGATTAAATAAACTAGAAGATTTGTGACATCCGTTTGGTCCGCGAACCAATTTTATAAGCCGACAAATTCCCCGCTTAATATGAAAGCATTAAACGAGGTTTATATTACTCGGGTTCTTTAAAATTCCCTATAAGGGCAAGCCCCTATAGTTAATGACATCTTAAGTGATGGGAATCACCTAAGAAAACTCTCGATAATAATCAATAATTCCGCTCTCAAGAATTTCAAAGTTTAAGATTATCAAGGATCGAAATTTTGGAATTTCAATAGGGAATGGATCAAGTTTGGAACATTTTGTTTTGTGAATCCAAAGGAAGAAAAGTAGGAGAAATCACGGATTCGAAGTGAACTTCGGTAATTTCCCGACTATCCTATTGTTTGGCTTCGAATTTAAGAAAGTCCTACTATTTATTTAAATTTTTTGGTCTTCGCTAATTTTAATTAGTTAGGGCTTATATTTATATGATAGAATCACACAAATAATCTCGAAGATGTGAAGGTTTATGTCGTATCGAACGACTACCTCGAATCCTAAGACCGATTAGGGCTTAATTTGCAATGCAAATGCCTAACGAAGAGTTGAGGATTTATGTTGCACTAGTGCAAACTACCTCGAAGTCCTATGGCTTCGTTATTTAGTTCTAGGAAATTTTTGTCGAAGTAGCACTCAAGTTTTGCTGATGACGATGGCCGTGCTGCCCACCATGCTCCGAGCTCCTTGTTGTTGCAGAGGTTTAGTTTTAGAAATCATAAATCAGGGGATGAGAAAAGTGTTTTGGTTTAGAGAAAAATCTTAATTTCCAGGTGTTTTTTATGTTTTAATTAAAACAAATCTTAAAGTTGATTATAACGACACCGGTTAAGATCCCACGGTTCCATCCTTCCGCATCATTATTTTTATCGGATTCACTTAGTCCGTATGAATTTGCTAAACTCAATCGAATGAGTTCCACACTTTCATTTAGACGCGGGAAATCCCATTAGCAACACGTAGGTTACATCATCCGAGGTATTCCCGATCATCCAACGAGACGTTTTAATTTAGTTGTAATTGTAGTTTTGTGTTCTGTTTGTGATTAAATTTTGAGTTGTTTTATATTTTGAAATGTTGTGGCGGTGAATTTTATCTTGCAATGACTTTTAACTTAGTTTTGGTTTCGACTTTAGGGCTATCCTAAAGGTGTGAGTTTTCATGCAACAGTTGTTTATCATACAAGAAAGTAAGTGCAATGTAGTTAAATAAATTGCAAAAAGGTAAATTGCAAGAAAGTAGATTGCAATAAAATAAAAGCGTACCTGGAGGGTCTTCCCGTCATCCCAAGCTGCACTTAAAACACAATTAGAATATTTAAGCAAGTTCCTAGGTAAAGCTAAGGTAAGGGTTATGGTTTTCTACCAAATTCCTAATCCTATAGCTAGTCATTTCCTATGACGTCTAGGTTCTTTGTGTTTTGGTTTGAGGACGATTTTCTTCATCAAAGAATAATTAAATTCAATTGTTCTTATAAATGTCCTATCATATTGAGGAAGTGCTTAAGAAGAATCTAAAACATCTTTTCAATATTTCTAGGATTGTTTTAAGTCTAAATGAATTTAATTATATAAATGAATTAATCGTCCGAGAATTCAAGTTTTGTTGTTATCTTGCTCAGTGAACTAGGACATTTGAATATCCTATAAGTGAAGTAACATTTCATTTAATGTTCTGTTTAGGAGTTATGATAACTAAAACTTTCAAAGGTAAATTGGTATTCAAATGATTTGATTTAAGTTAAAGGGTTTAAATTTGGAATAGTGTTCAAGTTGTTTTATATTTAATTTCTTCTCGTTTTAGGTGATGTTATATTTAATTTAATTTAATTTAATTTAATTGAGTTTTAATTTAATTTAATTCAATTGAGTTTGATTTGATGTTAAATTAATTTAATTTGATTTGATTTTAATTTAATTTGATTTAATTTAATTTAATTTAATTTAATTTAATTTGATTTAATTTGATTTAATTTAATTTAATTTAATTTTAATTTAATTTGATTTAATTTAATTTAATTTAATTTAATTTAATTTAATTTAACTTAATTTAATTTGTTTAATTTAATTTAATTTGATTTAATTTAATTTAATTTAATTTAATTTTAATTTAATTAATTTAATTTAATTTAATTTTAATTTAATTTTATTTTTAATTTTAATTGAAATTTTTAAAAGAGTTTAATAATTTAATTTTAGTTTAATGATTAAGTCTTTTAATATTTTAAATTTGAGTTATCATTTTAATTAAGAATTGAATATTAATGAGATAATTAATTTAGGGATTTTTAAATTAAAGAATAAATCTCTTCCTAATAATATCCCTATTTTAATAATTCCAATTTTATTATTCTTCCAAATTTAATCAATTATTTAATTAAGGTTTAATTATTTTAAAATTGCTTAATGGGTTTCTACCCTTTAATCATTTAAATTTCAATCATTCAAATCAGATTAGGATCAAATATTTTACTTGTTAATTTTTTATTAAACCTAAAGTTTTAATTAAGGGTTAAAATTTTAATTACCATTTTACCCTTTAAGCTTAATAATTTCATAACTCACTAAATTAATATGGGATTTGTTCCTATGTGATTAAAATTCAAAATGTGACATTTTGGTGAATTTTATTATTTTTGTGATTTTTATTATTTTTTTAATTATTAAAAATATTAAAATATTATTAAAAATCAACTTTTTTAGAAAATTGAAATTTTAATTTTCTTAGAGTTCACCTGATATCGAGAGGCTCCAAAACTAATTTGGTGAATTTTTGAATGGCATTTTAAAAGTTATGAATTTTTAAAGTTTAAAATGACTAAGTGGCTTAATCAACCCAATTAGTGGGGCTAACCAAGTCCAACTGACCTCAAACTTTTATGGTGGATTCCTCTGATCCTAAAGGTCAGTGGAGAATTGATTTCAAGTCAATTTGATGCATGGTTAACTCTAATTAATTAGAGACCTATTTTGGGTGTTTAAACCAATTAGGGTTGTTTTAAATGAACTAACTCAAAACCTATTTTTCCTAAGGTTCTCTGGTCATAAGGAACATCACCAAATTTTCCTAGAATTTATTTCACAACATGCTATTTATTGGAATTAAAATACTCAAAACAAGCAACATGAATTTGAAAAATCAATAACTTTTCATAGGGATGGCCTCTGACTTTGGAAAATTCAGGGAATGTTCCCAAATTCAGAGGCTTCAAAAGCCCTATGGTCTCATGCCATGGTGAATTGTAGACATGCATGGAGAATTAAAAGTATGCAGAGAGTAAATAAATTATAAAAAATAAAATACTTGATGAAATTAAATGATTTCTTTTCCACATTATTCTCCTCTGTTCACTGAGCAAGAGGGTATTTTTATTTTATTTTTCTGATTTTTCTACACAAAGTTATGAATTTTTGAAGTTTAGGGAATTAAATAAATCAAAAAATACCCTAATTTTCTATTTATCCACGCGGCGCCAACTCATCCTCGGCATCTCCGAAACGCCGCGTGTCGCGCTCCCATTCGACGCCGCCACTTGAGTCAGCAGCCCGGGCCCCGCGGTTCTCGTACCGTCTCCCGGTCCGACGCCATCCGAGCCGTTCGTCCGCGCGTGTATTGAATGGACGGCATCCGTTCATCGTCCCCGAGCGTCCTCACCCGAGAGCCGTCCACACTAAATCCCTAAGATCTCACTCGATACTCAATGGATTTTCATGTTCTTATGCTCTATGGATTCGTCTTGAAGAGACGAACACATCTATACGGCTATCATGCATTGAAACTAAGGCATTTGAAATAGAGAATCTCCAGAAGCTCGGGATGGAGAATTAGCTCATACCTTTGCTCAGAGAAGTGTGGCTTCGATCTGAGAGTTGTTGCACCTTCGATTGGATTCCAACAAGCTCCAGATGAAGTCTCCTAGTCTCAGTGAATTGTCCGGGTGTGATTTCGACCAAGCCCGATCACAAAGCTTGGAGGTCGGAGCAACCGGGTGGCTCCGGAGATGGGGCTTTTGCTGGTGGACACCTTCCCTCGGTCCGGTGAAGGTGTAGAACCAATCAATTTGGGAATTGGCTCACTATGGAGAAGTGTCATGGTTTTGGGTGGAATTTCGGCTGGGAAATTAGATTTTATCACCGGGGATTAGTGGCAAACTGACACCGGGGATCAACTCGCTCTAAGGGTGGAGAAGGGTTTGAAACAATTTTGGCGCAGTTTCGGCAAGGTTTGTGCAACTCTCCTCTCATGGCCGTGAGGGGGTCGGGTTTAAATAGAGGTGGCTGGAGAGCCTCCCAGGGATGGCCAAGGGTTGGGATCAGCCTGCTCTGGTCATGGGAAGAACAGCCATGGTGGCCATTGGGCATGGGGCAGCTCAAGAAGGTGGAATTTCAAAGTCGGCTCACATGTGAGCTCTCGGGTGTGGTGTTTTCCGACGATCCAGGTGGCCGGCCGGCAGGCATGGGTCACCATCTTCGACCGGGGAGGTCGGGGCTTGGCAATGGTGAAGTCAATTGGGCTTGTTCATGTGTAAAGTGTTTGGATTAAAATGGAATTGGGAAGAGGTCACTTTGGCTTCGAAATTGGTCAATCCATTGGTTTGGGTTGGGTTCACCTCCCCATGGCCGGTCTTGGGCTGAGAAGATCGGTTAAGCTAGGCTGGCCAAGAGGTGGTGATGTCCTTATCCAAGAATATTTGGATTAAATCTTGGTTAAGGGGAAACATGCTTAAGGCTAATGACTTTTAGAAGATGGTTAAAGGACCTCCTCCTTTTGCCATTAATGGCATGGTCACATGCCAAATTTTCATGGCTTCATATGGCTTGTGAATGGCTCACCTTTGGCTTCGGGAAAAGGTTTGGTCAATTTCATGGAAATGGGTTTTAAGAATTTTGGATATTTTGGTGAAAATTTGCATGAAGCTTGATTTGGAATAATTTGATGGTGAATTTAGGACTTAGGTAATGGCTTTAATTAAGTGGATGACAAATGGAGATGTCATGTGGGCTTTAGGGTAGATTTTGGGCCTTTGGATGTGGTGAAGTGGGCTTTTAGGAAAGTTTAAGGGGAATGGGCTTTTTGATTTTAGGATGGGCATTTGGGTAAAGATTTTGTGAAGAACTTTGTCAAATAAATGTCATAATTGGTTTAGGGATGTTCTATGAAGGGCTTGGAATCAATTTGGTGTGATTTGGAGTTGAATTGGTTTGAATTTGGATTTATTTGGTAAGTGGGCCTATGTAGGTCAAATTGGGCTAACTTGGGCTAATGTTGGGCTAGGGTTGAAATTGATATAAAATCAATGTTGAGAAATGTTTATGGGAGTGTTTCAAAAAGGTTTTGACTTTGGTTGGGCTTTGATTTTGGGGTTTAGGCTCATTTGGGTTAGGTTTGGGTTTAGGTCAAAATAGGGCATTTTAACTTTGGGTTGAGTTTGAGTGGGGTTTGGGTCTAAATTTTGGGCAAATCATGTTAGTATTTTGTTTGTGGGAATGTTAAGGAAGATTTAGAAAAGATTTGGGGTTAATTGGAATTGAGTTGGGTGAGTTTGGGTTAGGTTTGGGTCATGGGTCCAAATTGGGCTTTAAGGCCAAAAGTGAGATTGGATCCAAATGTCAATCAAATTGGGCTTAGATTTGGTCTAGATTGGTATTGGGGATATTGAATTGAAGTTTAGAATTGAATTGGACCAAAATTGGGGTCAATTGGGTAGGTTTGGTTTGACATTGGGTTCACTTAGGGTTAAAATGGGTCAAATTGGGGGTTTTGACAAAAGTAGGGTAAATTGACAAAATTGGCCCATAGTTTAGTTGGACAAAATGAAATTGGAAATATTTGGGATTTGCTGGAATTTTCTGGGAATTTTCTGAATTTTTGGATTTTTTGGCCAAGAGGGGTATTTTGGGTATTCTGGAGGGTATCGGGAAGTTTTCTTGGAATTTTTGGTATTTTTGGGTATGGATGATCAATTTAAGTGATGTGGAAATGTTTGGGAATGATTTTGGAGAATTTTGGATAATTTGAAAATTTTGAGAAATTTGGGTAATTTCGGTGTTTTGGGTAGTTAGCGGTGTAGGGTCCAGGGGTCAAAAATTGAAAATTTGGGAAATTGAAGATTGGGTGGATGTAAGTGGAAAGAAGTCATTTTGGTTGAGCCATGAAGCCATATCAAGCCCATGTGAGCCATGAAAGGACTCATTTGAGGCATTCACTATGTTGTTCCTAACCCTCTTAGCCAAAGGCTTAGGGGTTAAGGACCATCCATGTGAATCACCCACATGAGTCAGGAGGTCAAGTTAAGTATGGGTGTGTGAAAGTGTAGTGTATAGGAGTAGTGTATAAGTGTAGTGTGTGTGTAAGCCGGCCCCTTCACCGCACTGTGCCACCTGGGCAGGTGCCCTAAGGCCAAAGAGTCCTATAGAACTCATCCTTTAAACTTCCACATTTGATTTCAACCCTCTAGGTGATTAGGGGTCTACGATCAAGTTTGTGGGGTTTGCGGGGAGTTAAGAAGTGGTTTGAATTTCTAAAAGGTGGGTCCCAATTCTAGTCCTCTAAGATAGTCAAAGGAAAAGCCTAAGGCTAGATCCTAAGTACTAAAGAGAAGAAGAGAAGACCTCATCAAAAATGAGGTCAACATTCCCAATCTTTTAAAAATTTATAGAGGCATGAGATTAATGTTGTCTCCTATATCACATAAGGCTCTTCCAAAAATCTTTTCTCCAATAGCATAAGGTATAGTGAAGCTACCAGGATCTTTCAGTTTTTCAGGAAGCTTTTTTTGAATAATTATGCTACACTCTTCACTAAGTGCAATAGTCTCACTATCTGTAAACTTTATTATTTTTTATTTAGTATATCATTCATAAACTACACATAGTTAGGCATTTGTTCTAAGGTGACCCACTATTAATATGTTTGCAATTTATGTTTATAGCAACGACACCAAAAACTTGATCCCGCCCTAAATATAGATATATGATTTAATGTATAATGTGGATTCTACGCAAGTATACATATCATATCAAGTAATACAGGGCT
>JAKZJZ010001216.1:0-30035 GCA_022702705.1 Papilionanthe hookeriana x Papilionanthe teres
CAGATGGTGACCATTGCACAGCCGGCCGGCCACCGAGCCGCCGGAAACACACCATGGCCGAGAGCTCGCATGTGAGCCCGACATTGAAATTTTCACTTGCTAGAGCTGCCCCATGTCCTGGTGGTCACCATGGCTGTTCTTCTCCTCACAGGAGCAGTGATCCCATGCCTCGACTCCCTGCGAGAGGCCTTCCGCCCTCTCTGATTCAAACTCACCCCTCTCGGCCATGAGGGGAGCTAAGCACAAACCTTGCCAAAGCTGCTGCCAAAATTGTTCCGGACCCTTCTCCACTCTTAGAACACTTGATCCCGAGTGAGATTCCCACTGCCATTTCTCCTCGGCAAGCTCGATTTCGAGTTGAAATTCCAGCCGAAAACCGGGACACTTCTCCACGGTGAGCCAATTCTCAAATTGATTGGCTCTACACCTTCACCGAGACCAAGGGAAGGTGTCCACCAGCAAAAGCCCCATCTCCGGGCCACCCCGAGTTACTCCGGCCTCCAAGCTTTGTGATCGGGCTTGGTCGAAATCATATCCGGACAATTCCACGGACCAGGAGACTTCATGCGGAGCTTGCTGGGACCCGATCGAAGGTGCAACAACTCTCGGATTGAAGCCACCCTTCTACGAGCCAAGGTATGAGCTAACTCTCCATCCAGAGCTTACGGAGATTCTTCATTTCGAATGCCTTAGTTTCAATGCATGTTAGCCGTATAGATGTGTTCGTCTCTTGAGACGAATCCGTAGAGTATAAGAACGTAAAAATCCATTGAGAATCGAGTGAGATCTTAGGGATTTAGTGTGGACGGCTCTCGGGTGAGAACACTTGGGGACGATGAACGGATGCGCGTCCATTCGATACACGCGCGGACGAACGGCTCGGATGGCGTCGGACCGAGGAAACGGTGCGAGAACCGCGGGGCCCGGGACGGACGACTCGGATGGCGGCGCCAATCACGAGCGCGACACGTGCCCCTTCGGAGCTGCCGATGTTTCGGCGGCGCCGCGTGGATAAGTAGATAAATAGGGTATTTAATGTATTTATTAAATATCCAGAAACTTTAAAAATCCATATCTTTGTGTAGAAAAATCACAAAAATAAAATAAAAATACCCTCTTGCTCGGTGAACGAGAGGAGAATAATGTGGAAAAGAAATCATTTAATTTCATCAAGTATTTTATTTTTTATAATTTATTTACTCTCTGCATACATTTAATTCTCCATGCATGTATACAATTCACCATGGCATGAGACCATAGGGCTTTTGAAGCCTCACGAACTTGGGAACATTCCACAGATTTTCCGAAGTCGAGAAGGCCATCTCTGTGAAAAGTTATTTATTTTTCAAATGCATGTTGCTGTTTTGAGTATTTTAATTCAAAAAATAGCATGTTGTGAAATAAATTCTAGGAAAATTTGGTGATGTTCCTTATGACCAGAGAACCACTAGGAAAAATAGGTTTTGACTTAGTTCATTGTAAAGCAACCACTAATTGGCTTAAACACCCAAAATAGGTCTTTAATTAATTAGAATTAACCAGGCATCAAATTGACTTGAAATCAATTCTCCACTGACCTTTAGGATCAGAGGAATCCATCATAAAAATTTGAGGTCGATTGGACTTGGTTAGCCCTACTAATTGGGTTGATTAAGCAGCTTAGCCATTTTAAACTTTAAAAATTCATAACTTTTAAAATACTTTTCAAAAATTCACCAAATTGGTTTTGGAGCCTCTCTGATATTAGGGAGAACCTAGGAAAATTAAAATTTCAATTTTCTAAAAAAGTTGATTTTTAATAATATTTTAATATTTTAATAATTAAAAAATAATAAAAATCACAAAAATAATAAAATTCACCAAAATGTCACATTTTGAATTTTAATCACTTAGGAACAAACCCCATATTTTTCTTAAGTCTATTTAGTGAGATATTAAATTTTAAAGCTCTAGGGTAATTTTAAAATTAAAAAAAATGTATTTTCTAGCATTTTTCACTAAAATAATTATAATAAATCATAGAAAAATCAGAAAATTGCAAAATTTGCTTCTCTGGTTTCCTTGATATCAGAGAGATTTTTGAAAAATATAAAATCCATTTTTCAACATTTATTTTATTTTTAAATTAATTAACACTCCAAAACTCAAAATAATTATAATAAAAATAATATAATTCAAAAAATCACCAAAATTGGTCAAGTGCTTCTCTGGTCATTAGGAATGTCCCTAATTTTCTTAAGGACAGAAACTTTCCCTTGGTCATGTTATTAAATTTTCCTTGAAAATCTCTATTTTCCACCAAAAATAATTATATAAATAAATTAAATACAGAAAAATCACATTTTCTCCTCTCATGTCTTTATTGACATATGAGTGAAGTCACATAAAAATTTCAAGTTCATTTGGGTTCAATTTAGTGAGTTATGAAATTATTAAGCTTAAAGGGTAAAATGGTAATTAAACTTTTAACCCTTAATTAAAACTTTAGGTTTAATAAAAAATCAACAAGTAAAATATTTGATCTTAATCTGATTTGGATGATTGAAATTTAAATAATTAAAGGGTAGAAACCCATTAAATAATTTTAAAATGATTAAACTTTAATTAAATAATAGATTAAATTTGGAGGAATAATAAATTGGAATTATTAAAATAAGGGATATTTATTAGGAAGAGATTTATTCTTTAATTTAAAAAGTCCCTAAATTAATTATCTCATTAATATTCAACTCTTAATTAAAATGATAACTCAAATTTGAAACATTAAAAGACTTAATTGAATTATTAAACTCTTTTAAAATTTCGATTAAAATTAAAAAATTAAATTAAGTTAAATCAAATTAAATTAACAATTAAATTAAATTAAAAATTAAATTAAATTAAATTAAATTAAATTAAATTAAATTAAATTAAATTAATTAAATTAATTAAATAAAATTGAATTAAATCGAAATTAAATTAAATTAAATAAATTAAATTAAATAATTGAATTAAATTAAATTAAATAATCGAATTAAAATTAAATCAAATCAAATTAATTAAACATCGAAATCAAATTAAATCAAACTCAATCGAATTAAATTAAATTAAAACTCGATTAAAATTAAATTAAATTGAATTAAATATAACATCACCTAAAACGAAAAGAAAATAAATTTAAAACGACTTGAACACTTATTCAAATTTAAACTCTTTAAGCTTAAAGCGAAATCATTTGAATACTAATCTACCCTTGAAAGCTTTAGTTATTATAACTCCTAAATAAAACATTAAATGAAGTGTCACTTCATCATAGGATATTCAAATGTCTGATTCGCTCGAACGAAGTTAACAAAACTTGAAAACCTCGGACGATCGATTCATTTATATAATTAAATTCATTTGGACTTAAAACAATCCTAGAAATATTGAAAAGATGTTTAAGATCCTTCTTAAGCACTTCCTCGATATGATAGGACATTTATAAGAACAATTGAATTTGATTATTCTTTGATGAAGAAAATCGTCCTCGAACTAAAACACTGAAGAACCTAGACGTCATAGGAAATGACTAGCTATAGGATTAGGAATTTGGTAGAAAACCATAACCTTTCCCTTAGCCTTACCTAGGAACTTGCTTAAGTATGCTAATTGTGTTTTAAGTGCGGCTTGGGATGACGGGAAGACCCTCCGGGTACGCATTTGTATTATTGCGATTTGCTTTCACTGAATTTATTTTCCGACAATTTACATTATTGCAATTTATTTAAGCTGCATTGTACTTTATTTTTCTTGCATGATAAAACAACGGTTGCATGAAAACCCACACCTTTAGGATAGACCCTAAGCGAAACCAAATTAAGTTAAAAGTCATTGCAAGATAAAATTCACCGCCACAACATTTCAAAATATAAAACAACTCAAAATTTAATCACAAAACGAGAACACAAAACTACAATTACAACTAAATTAAAACGTCTGTTGGATGATCGGGAATACCTCGGATGATGTAACCTACGTGTTGCTAACGGGATTTCCCACGGTCTAAATGAAAGTGTGGAACTCATTCGGTTGAGTTTAGCAAATTCATCCGGACTAAGTGAATCCGATAAAAATAATGATGCCGGAAGGATGGAGACGCGTGGGATCTTAACCGGTGTCGTTATAATCAACTTTAAGATTTGTTTTAATCAAAATAAAAAAAAAACACTTGGAAATTAAGACTTCTCTAAACCAAAACACTTCTCTCATCCCCTGATTTATGATTTCTAAAACTAAACCTCTGCAACAACAAGGAACTTGGAGCATGGTGGGCAGCACGGCCATCGTCGTCAGCAAAACTTGAACCTACTTCAGCAAAACTTTTCTAGAATTAAATAACCAAGCCATAGGACTTTGAGGTAGCTTGCTTAGTGCAACATAAATCCTCGACTCTTCGTTAGGCATTTGCATTACAAATTAAGCCCTAACTAGGTCTTAGGATTCCGAGGTAGTCGTCAGATACGACAATAAACCCTCACATCTTCTAGGCTATTTGTTTGATTTTATCATACAAATATAAGTCCTAATTAATTAAAATTGGCGAAGATTGAAATACTAAATAAACATTAGGACTTTCCTAAATTCAAGCCAAACAATAGGATAGTCGGGAAATTACCGAAGTTCACTTCGAATCGGTAATTTCTCCTACCTCTCTTCCTTTGGATTCACAAAACAAAATGTTCCAAAATTTGATCCATTCCTTATTGAAATTCCAAAATTCGATCTTTGAAAACCTTAAACTTTGAAATTCTTGAGAGCGAGAATTATTGGTTATTATCGAGAGTTTTCTTAGGTGATTCCCGTCACTTAAGATGTAATTAACTATAGGGGCTTGCCCTTATAGGGAATTTAAAGAACCCGAGTAATATAAACCACTGTTTAATACTTTCATATTAAGCGGGGAATTTGTCGGCTTATAAAATTGGTTCGCGAGACCAAACGGATGTCACAAAACTTCTAGTTTATTTGATCGAGCCCCACCATCGAGCGAGTGTGTCCATCCTTAGGGATAGATACACGATTTGTGGTGCGGTGCTCGTTTATATAAACTATTTGGGATGTGAGATCGGTTTAATCTCATATCTTAAAACTTTCAAATTTAAAAATTATTTTGAAAGCCAAATACTTACTTTCTAAATTATATATATATTTAAATCAAATTTAAAATTTAAATTCGCCGACAACTTCTGTTAGGCGACCTCCCTTTTAAAATACAATACAACCTAAAAATAGTGCCGACATATTTCTGGCGACTCCGCTGGGGATAATTCCTCTCTCCATTATAATCAAATAATTCTGCTTTCAAAAATCGGTAGTGTATCCATGTCCCTAATGGATCAAACTACCCTTCTTTCCGTTGGAATACTATGTTCATTTCTATCTTGAACAAGTATAGCCAACATTCTCTCGGATTTAGGAGCCATTGTTTAGACACCCCTAAACGAGAGGTTCAGAGATCCTTTTACCTCATTTACGAGGTGGGGTGGACCCCGATAGGTGTTAGTTTAGGAGTGATCCTTCGAGTCGGGAAGTCTTGCTTAAGACTTTCTTTTCCTTTACGAATCGGATTCCTTACCTTCTCTACACCTTTGAACATTCCGTTCTAAATAAACAAACCCTCTAATAAGTGATTCTTTTAACAAATGATTCTTTTTATAAATACATGAACAAAGAATGAGTTCGGACTCTTTTCAATTCCTTTCTTTTCGTCACGAAGAAAAGAAGCATAACTTGGGACGACAACCGAGTCTACCTTGCGAAATGGAAGCCCCGAAGCCGATTTTCTCCTTCACCAACGGATTGGACTTCGTTGTCTATAAGGATGAGCTGCCGGACAATGGAGTCATCCGATTTGGACGAGGATTCGAAAACACGAACGTCGAGGTCACCGAACGTCTCCCTCTTTGCAGCGACAAACAAGGTATACGGCGAGGAACCTGCGCTGGAGTTCGACCTTAGGTCGACCGAGAGTTTCCTCCCGCACGAAGGGTCCGACTAGGAGGAATCTTGCTTGTCACGCGGGAGGAGCTGATTCTCACTACCCACCACCGGTCTAGTTGTTTACTGCACCTACCCGGACTTGCACGCAAATCGAAGGGGAAAGGAATCCGGAACTATGATAAACACATTGCTACGTGGAGGGTACGGATCTTCTGTAAGACCATCATGTTCGAAATCGGGTCCGATTCGAAGATTCGTCGTGACAAGACCGAAAGAAGAAATAGAAATAGAAGGATCGCCGGGGAAGCCGGAGGCTGCTGAGATTGCCTTCATGGAGGAAATTCCGAGTTGCCGAATATACACCGCTACCGGAATATACACCTCTGCTCGACTACATACCACTTTTGGGAGGAAGCGGGTTCCATCCCCTCTCCGCCGCGGAAGGATGAGGAGAATGTTCGAAAGATTCTTGCCACATTACCACGACCCGCATACTACGACTGATAGCCGCGAAAAAGAACTAGAACTACGCCGTTTGCTCGACTGCAAACTTTGGTAGAAAAGGCTAGCAAAGAAGGAAAAGCGCCCGTGTCGGAAATTCTACGAAGGATAGGGCGGGTGCCAGTCAAATCCCGTCTTGGGCCCCGAGTAGAATCCGCCGTCATGATAGAAAAGCCTAGCAAGAGAATGAAGGCTAGCCCGCCTGTCGTAGTATCAGGATTACAGATTAGGGAGGATACCACCTTCCAGCATTTGGCACGACGGACCATGCTGGTCCTAGCACCTGTCAGCTAGAAGGATGGTGTGGCGTCCCACTACGGGGCGATTGAGATTGAAACGAGCGGCCGAGAGAGAAAGTCTCGCCAGGAGGCTTGAATGCGAAGAAAGCGCTACTGCGATGAAGGGGACTCGTGAAAAAGGACCGCGACGGCCATCGCATGACAACCACGAAGATACACGAAAGCTCAGCTAGAAGATGCCATGGAAAAGTTGAGAACCGACATCCAGACGGTTGGCGAAAGAAAGAGAAGAAAAGTTCGGAGATGAGATCGACTCATCGGAATTCATGGACAACGAATATGCGAGAAATCAACATGGTTGAGACACGAGCTTCATCGGCTTCTCGAGGTGCTCCTGCAGCCGCGGAAAGAGAGGAGCCGGAGCGATGAAGAGACGGCTTCAGGAAAAGGACGACACGATCGCTCGAATGGCGAAGAGGATGGAAGAGATGGCCATAGCTCCGGCCACTCTCCAAAGTCGAGTACAACCACATAGAGAGACACCCCGGAAGTCATTCACATCGTAGACGGAGGGAAGGAGATTACATCCGTCGATGGGGATGACAGTGAAAAAGGATACAACACTAAGTATGATCCACGAAAGGATATCAAGAACTTGGTAGAGCGGCGGAGTGCGAGAAGCCTAGCACAATCGAAGAACGGGACATCCATTCGGACGGGTAGACCTTACCGGAAGGATGTCGGCAATCCAATACCCGAAGGGCTTCGTACCACCTCCGTTTAAGACCTTCGATGGAACCGGGAACCCCAGACGGCATGTTGCACACTTTCGTGCCGGTTGTTGCAATGCCGGCGGGAGCGATGCGCTACTCTTCCGACGAGTTCGTTAGCGATGCTGTCGGGAATCGCCTTCGGCGGTATGCGGGAGTACCCAACGGATGTCGGCGAAGACATTCTCGGAGCTAGAGAGCCTCTTCATTAAGCGATTTGCCGGAGCTCGGCACCACATCACTATAGGTGATTTAGTGGTAGAGAAACAAAGGCCGAATGAAACTCTAGTGGATTACATACTTCGATGGAGAAATTTAAGTATGAAGTGTGAACCACGAGCTGCAAGAACAACATGCGATCGGCATCTTGCTTAAAAGCATTCACGGCCCGATAGCACTTCTCCTCGAGGATTCACTATTAAGACTTTTGAGAAGGTGTTAAGCAAGGCCGGAAGCTTGCAAGAAGAGGCGAAGCAATTAAGTTTTGCCGACAAGACGGACAAGCGAGCCAAGGTGAAGACCTTCGAGAAGAAATCCGGGATCGTTGCGGCGATTGACAAAGGCAAACAACCGATGCAAATACCACGGAACGGCCGCGACAACCACAACAAAATTACCAGCAACCCGGTCAGCTATCGGTCGTCTCCGCGAGTATGAACAACCGTCTCGTCCGCAACGTACATTGAGGAGCTTCGAGCGGGAGAATATCCAGATTCAAGAATGAAGCGGTACCAAAGATGTTCCGTAGCTTAATGAAAACTCCAGATTTCCAGTGCACGAGCCAAAGACCGAGAGGAAGTCAACAAGAAAGGTGATCCAACTTTTGCCCCTACCATCGGATGCTTGGGCACGAGATAGAAGAAGCTGCATTACCTTAAAAGTTGGCTCGATGACAACCTTCGGAAAGGAAATATAACAATCCCGAAGGAGTACATGAAGGAACCCCGGAAAGGAGGTTCCGTCGATGTTATCTCGGCCGATCCCGTCATCCCGATAGATCCCTATGCAGCGACGATGGATGGACTACCGCTCGGACGAGATCTTCGAAAGAAGATTTTAGACAACATCCGAACCGCTCGGTGCGAGCTTCAATTCGAGTTCGAGACCTGTTAAGCCGGTACTATCACTTGCGATAGAAGAACCACCTCGACAGGAGACAATCGAAGAGAAGAAGAAATTGACGAAGAAGAGGGGCCGAGATTCCTAAGGCTAGACTAGGGGCCGCTTATCCTAGGATAGTTGTTTCGATTCGGGGAGAAATCCCTCGAACCTCGATTTTGTATGATTATCTCGCTCACTTCGGTGGGATCATATAATGATAAGGGTGATGGCGTTGGCTACGTTTTTGACTTGTTTCTAACGATTACGTAACTAGCGACAATCGGGCGTCGATTTCGATACCAACAACAATTCTCGAATCATACAAGATCTCGACGATCAAAATGACGAAGAAGACATCCATCAAGGAGGCTACGAGAGCTCGACAAGCAACGGATCTGTCTGCGGAGTTTCGAGGAGCTCCGGTTACGATAGAGTTAGAGCCTTCGGATTTGGAAGATAATCCGAGAAGAGCCGATCATTCCGATTCGAGGAGGAGACACGACGAACTCGACACTAGATTCGAAGAAATTACGAAGTCAACCTAAGAAGTGGAAAAGTTCTACCTCCAAGAATGGGTCCGAAAGACAAAGGAAAGCGTGTGGTTGTTCGAGAAGAACCAACCCCGGCGGAAGACATACCCGTTCGAGAAGAAGCCGAGACGCATGGAAACAAAGTGGACTACAACGTGCTAGCCCATCTTAGGAAACTACCGGCCAAGCCGAGCATTTACGATGCTCTCATCTTATCGAAAGGAGATGAGGAAGCTCGATCGAGGCCTTACTTGATCCGGAAATTTGCTTAGCTCGAATGGCCGGAGATTCCTTAGATGAGGTTTGCTCGTTAAAGGAACGACGAGGTGTTACCTTCGCGGACAATGACCTACTACTGGGACAGCGCATCACAACCGACCGTTGTACATTTCGATTACTGATTGGGAAGTTTACGCTCTCCGGAGTATTGGTGGATCCGGGAGCATCAATCAATATAATGAGTCTTCGAACACTAGCATACTTGGAAATTGATGCTCGTGAGCTCGAGGCCGACAAAATGTTATTAAGAGGATTCGACCGGAAAGGAGAAAGAGCCCTCGGGTCAATAACGCTGTGATGAAGACCGGTGACTTAGCAAAGACAACCGCAAAATTTCACATAATCGATTCAGAAACGTCGTTCAACGCTCTGCTGGGCCGACCATGGATACATGAAAACAGGATGGTACCATCATCTCTGCACCAGTGCATCAAATACTACGATGGAGGGGAACGATTGCATCAAAGGTGACTTGCGACCATTCTCCGTACATGAAATTGGAATCCATGAAGATGCAGCTTATTATGCACCGCCGAAGAAAACAATCTTCTCCAGAGATACCGTAACAAATGAAGCAAAGAAAGTTCGAGACAACGAAGAACCTGAAGTTCTAGTCCAACAGTCACTCACCACTCCCTTCCGGCGAGATGGTGAAGGTTTCTCCACAACTCGCATCCGAGGTCGAGGCCGGGGACGAGGTCGTGGTAGAGACGCTAGGACAATTGGACGAGGAAACCAACCATCAATGTTGATTGGGATGATAGTTACGAAGAAGAAAAAGAAATCAAGCAAGAAGCGGCGAGCAATAAGTCGAAAGAAGCCGCAATACAAGATCCCCTCGAAGATGAAAAGAACGAAGAATACAAATCGATGTACGAGAAGATTAACCACTACGTACATACGCTATGACCCTAACTCCGATCCATTCTAATAAGATCGAGGGTATGGAGGTCAAAGAGGTACGTAGTGACGGTGCAAAGCCGATCAAATTCTACCGTGGTGCTTCTTCCTCCAAAGCTGAAAATAATGTACAATTCGAAGATGTCACTTCATCGAATTAATGGAATTACCTTATGAGTGGTACTCTCCCCTGTGTTCGAAATTTAATTCAACGTGGTTTCTTACCTCGACAATGGACAAAGAGCCGATCACAACATTTTGAAAAGTTATGGAATAACTCCGGTCGTCCTACCCGATTCAAAGTATGGACTCGGATTCGGCACGGTAGGGTCGGTTGACGATGCTGAATTTTGCTTGGTTGTCACTTGCAAGTCCAATGAAACTGCATGGAAACTACAGACGAACTCGAAGATTTACAAATTGGAGACGCTCCACCAGAATTCGAAGAAGAAATTAAATCCACAATAGATGAGTTGATGGAAGTTAACTTAGGTACTAGCGAAGAGCCTAGACCTACCTTTATTAGCTCCTTACTCAATAAAGAAGACTCCGAAGAAATAATCAAGTTATTAATGGAATTTAAAAGACTGTTTTGCTTGGAGCTACGATGAAATGCCGGGATTAGCTCCGGAGGTTGCGGTCCATAAGCTAGGAGTGGATCCTACTGCCATTCGGTCGGACAAGGTCCCGGAAGAATGCGTCTAGAAATCGAACAACAAGTCATAGCCGAAGTTAAAAAGCTAATAGACGCTAAATTTGTCCGTGAAGAACAATACCCGACCCGGTTAGCCAATGTGGTGCCGGTCGAGAAGAAGAATGGTCGGATCGAATTTGTGTGGACTTCGGAGATTTAAACAAGGCATGTCCAAAAGATGAATTCCCTCTACCGATTCCAGAGCTGATGATCGATATTGCTTCGACACATGAAATATTCTCATTCATGGATGGATCTTCGGGATACAACCGAGATAAAAATGGCTCCGGGAGATGAAAAGCTTACGGCATTCGAACGCCGATCGGAGTATTTTGCTACACGGTGATGCCATTCGGACCGAAGAACGCGGGAGCAACCTACCAAAGAGCAATGACAAGAATTTTTGATGATCTCATCCACAATCAAGTCGAATGCTACGTGGACGATGTCGTCATCGAAAGCAAAGTAAAGGAAAACCACTCGTATGATTTGAGAATTGTTTTCGAACGATTAAGACAATTTAACCTTAAGATGAATCCCTTAAAATGCGCCTTCGGCGTCACCTCCAGGAAATTCTTAGGATTCGTTGTCCGACATCGTGGAATTGAAATCGATCCGGAGAAGATTAAAGCTATCTTAGAAATGCCGCCTCCCAAAACCTTAAAACAACTACGATCTTTTCAAGGGAAGCTGGCATATCTTCGACGCTTTATCTCAGAACCCGTCGAGTAGGTGTCGACCTTTCTCGGCACTAGTTAAAAAGGACGCCAAATTTATTTGGGAAGAGAAATGCCATAAGGCCTTCGAAGACATTAAACAATATTTAATGACACCTCCTGTCTTAGCAGCCCTGATCTCGAGTAGACCGTGATACTTTACACCGCGGCTTTAGATGACTCTCTCGGAGCCATGTTAGCCGGAGTCGATGATGAGGGTAAAGAAAATGCTCTTTACTACTTAAGCCGTCGTTTACTTCCGACGGAAGTAAGGTATCCCGCAATTGAAAAGCATTGTTTGGCCCCGATCTTCGCCGCTCAAAAGCTCGGGCACTACATGCTTTCTCATAAGGTCGACTTGATTTCGAAGTTTAATCCATTGCAATACTTGATGACTCGTCCAACACTTTCCGAGCGGACTTGCCGGATGGTCAATGATATTATTGCAATTCGATATAACTTTCGTGCCTCTCGCGTGCCGTAAAGGGACAAGTCTTAGCAGACTTCCTCGCGAGCACACCCTTTACCGGCCGAATCTCCTCTCAACGACGATCCGCCGGATGAACAAATAATGAACCTAGAAGACCTTGACGATCGACGTTGGGAATTATATTTTGACGGAGCATCTTCGGCACACAAAGACGAAGAATCTCAAGTGATAGTGCCCGGTAAAGGCGAGAATCGGGCTAATCTTTATAACACCGGAGCGGGGGATGTTAAGATACTCCTACCACTGACGAACCGTGTACAAACAACGAAGCGAGAATACGAAGCCCTCATAACGGGATTGGAATTAACCATTCGAATTGGGATAACGGACATCAACATCTACGGGGATTCACGAGTTAATCATTCACCGGATCGCTGGACAAGTACGAATTCTAAAGCCAAGACTCGAACAATACTTCCAAGTATGCTTATACAGTTATTGGAACGGATTCCAAATGTGACAATCTACAAAATTCCTAGAAAAGAGAATGCTTCTATGTACGTTTTATCTGGGCTCCGCAAAAGTACTGTCATAGATGCTTTAGCCCGTCTCGCAAAAGAATCGCCCGTTTGCAAGATGAATCGTTGAAGTGCACGCCTGACGTCGGTCCTATCACGCCTCGACATGACACAATACACATAACTGCAAGAAAAGAAAAAGAATCAGTCAGCGAAGAGGATCTAAAAACACAAGATCGGGCGATGAACCATCGATGCACTACCCGCAAGCAGTGAAAACTACCAGCATGATAGGTCGCTCGGACCATCGCATCAAGAAAAGAACTCGTCTTACGCATTAATAAACAACACATTATACGAAGGTCTTTCGATCAAATGTGGCTAAGGTGCCTAAGCGGGTCCGAGGCCCGTGAAATTGTTAAAGAGGTACATTCAGGACTCCGTGGCGCTCACCGACCGGGTCCAAAAATGAAGATGAAAATTAAAAGACTAGGGTACTACCGGCCTCGATGATGACCGACCGCATGAAAATCGCCAAGAGCCGTCACCAATGCCAAGTGCACGGAGTGGTTCTACACCAACCTCCAAATGTGCCGCACCCGACACCGCGTGCGTGGCCATTTCGAATGTCGGGGCACGGACATAGTGGGTCCGATAGAACCACCATCTTCAAAAGGACATCGCTTCATTCTTGCGGCTACAGCATTACTTTTCCAAGCTGCGTGCGCAGCTCCACTTAGAGAAGTGAAAGCACACCACGTGCTACAGCTTTTCAAGAACCAAGTTGTCTACCGTTTCGGAGTGCCGCGCAGATCATCTCGGATAACGGGTCGGCATTCGAAGCACACAAATCAACAATTTTGTCGGAGACACGGAATCGACCGGCGATACTCAACAATTTACTACCCAAGAGCAAACGGCCTCGCCGAGGCTTTTAATAAAACTCTCGTTCAAATCTTAAAGAAAACCTTGGACGATAATAAGAGAAATTGGCACGAGAAATTGATAGAAGCCTTATGGGCCTACCTGGACAACCTTCGAACTCCTACTCAAGCTACACCTTACGCTCCGTGTATGGGTCCGAGGCAAGTGTTACCTTTAGAGGTTCAGCTTCCTTCACTCGTAATTGCAGTTGCAAACAAGATCACGACGAAGAAAACGCCGTACTACGACTCGAAGAATTAGAAAGCTTGGAAGGGAAAAGACTTGTAGCCGCAAAAGAATTTAGAACTATACCAAGCTAAAATGGTTCAAGCCCATGACAAACTGGTCCGCCCAAGAACCTTCAAAGTTGGTGACTTAGTTCTCGTTCTCAAGAGACCTATTCTTGCACACCGCGAGATAGGAGGAAAATTTGAACCCACTGTTGACCTCATTTTTGATGAGGTCTTCTCTTCTTCTTTTTAGTGCTTAGGATCTAGCCTTAGGCTTTTCCTTCGACTCGTCTTAGAGGACTAGAATCGGGACCCACCTTTAGAAATTCAAACCACTTCTAAACTCCCCGCAAACTCCACAAACTCGACTATAGACCCCTAATCACCTAGAGGGTCGAAATCAAATGTGGACGTTTAAAGGATGAGTTCCTATGGATTCTTCGGCCTTAGGATCGCCCCGGTGGCCCGGTCCGGTGAAGGGGCCGACTTACACTACACTTACACACTACATTTCCACACACTTCCTAAAACCACACTCATACCCAACTTAACCTCCCGACTCATGCGGGTGATTCACATGGATGGTCCTTAACCCCTAAGCCCTCGGCTAAGAGGGTTAGGAACAACATAAATGAATGCCTCAAATGAGTCCTTTCATGGCTCATATGGCTTGACATGGCTTCATGGCTCAACCAAAATGACTTCTTTCCACTTACATCCACCCAATCTTCAATTTCCCAAATTTTCAATTTTTGACCCCCGAGACCCTACACCTACTAAACCTACCCAAATTTTTGCAAAATTTCCAAATTACCCAAAATTTTCCAAAATCAATCCCAAACATCTCCACATCACTCAAATTGATCATCCATACCCAAAAATACCAAAGATTCCAAAAATACCCGTCCAAATACCCAAAATACCCTTCTTGGCCTAAAAATCCAAAAATTCAGAAAATTCCCAGAAAATTCCAGAAAATCCTAAATATTCCCAATTTCATTTTGTCCAACTACACCATGGGCCAATTTTGTCAATTTACCCTACTTTTGTCAAAACCCCCAAATCGACCCATTTTAACCCAAAGTGAACCCAATGTTAAACCAAACCTATCCAATTGACCCAAATTCTGGTCCAATTCAATTCTAAACTTCAATTCAACATTCCCAATACCAATTTAGACCAAATCCAAGTCCAATTTGATTGACATTTGGATCCAATTTCACTTTGGGCCTTAAAGCCCAAATTTGGACCCATGACCCAAACTTAGCCCAAACTCACCCAATTCAACTCCAATTAACCCCAAATCTTTTCTAAACCTTCCTTAACACCCCCATAAACATTTCTCAACATTTATTTTACATCAATTTCAACTCTAGCCCAACATTATCCCAATTTGGCCCACTTGGACCTACATAGGCCCACTTACCAAATAAACCCAAATTCAAACCAATTCAACTCCAAATCACATCAAACTCGATTCCAAGCCCTTCATAGAACATCCCTAAACCAATTATGACATTTATTTGACAAAGTTTTTCACAAAATTTTTATCCAAATGCCCATCCTAAAATCAAAAGCCCATTTCCCTTAAACTTTCCTAAAAGCCCACTTCACCACATTCAAAAGCCCAAATCTACCCTAAAGCCCACATGACATCTCCATTTGTCATCCACTTAATTAAATCCATTACCTAAGTCCTAAATTCACCATCAAATTATTTCAAATCAAGTTTCATACAAATTTCCATCAAAACATCCAAAATTCTTAAAACCCATTTTCATGAAATCGACCAAACCTTTTCCCAAGCCAAATGGAGCCAAGGATGAGCCATTCACAAGCCATATGAAGCCATGAAAGTTTGGCATGTGACCATGCCATTAATGGCAAAAGGAGGAGGTCCTTTAACCATCTCCTAAAAGTCATTAGCTCTTAAGCATGTCTCCCCTTAACCAAGATTTAATCCAAATATTCTTGATAAGGACATCACCACCTTCGACCAGCCTAGCCTAACCGATTTTCTCAGCCCAAGACCAGCCATGGGGAGGTGAACCCAACCCAAACCAATGGGTTGACCAATTTCAAGCCAAAATGGCCTCTCCCCCATTCCATTTTAATCCAAACACTTTACACATGTCCAAGCCCAACCGACTTCACCATTGCCAAGCCCCGACCTCCCCGGTCAAGATGGTGACCCATGCCTCGCCGGCCAGCCGCCCGGATCGCCGGAAAACACCACACCCGAGAGCATCATGTGAGCCCAAGCTTGGAATTCTCACCCGCCGAGTCGCCCCATGCCCAATGGCCACTACGGTCGTTCTTCTCCTCACCGTGAGCAAGCTCGATCTCATGCCTCAACTCCCCCGGGAGGCCCTCCACCCTCTCCTATTTAAACTCCACCCCTCTCGGCCATGGGGGAGCTAAGCACAAACCTTGCCAAAACTCGCCAAAATTGTTCCGCACCCTTCTCCACTCTTAGAACACTTGATCCCCAATGAGATCCCCCTGCCATTTCTCCTCTCGTAAGCTCAATTTCGCAGTCGAAATTCCACCCAAAACCAGGACACTTCTCCACAGATGAGCCAATTCTCAAATTGATTGGCTCTACACCTTCACTGCACCAAGGGAAGGTGTCCACCAACAAAAGCCCCATCTCCAGTGCCACCCAGGCTACTCCAGCTCTCCAAGCTTTGTGATCGGGCTTGGTCGAAATCATATCCAGACAATTCCCTGCACCAAGAGACTTCATCCGGAGCTTGCTCGGACCCAATCGAAGGTGCAACAACTCTCGATCGAAGCCACCCTTCTCCGAGCCAAGGTATGAGCTAACTCTCCATCCCGAGCTTCCGGAGATTCTTCATTTCAAATGCCTTAGTTTCAATGCATGTTAGCCGTATAGATGTGTTCGTCTCTTCAAGACGAATCCATGAGTATAAGAACGTAAAAATCCATCGAGAATCGAGCGAGATCTTAGTGGATTTAGTGTGGACGCGCTCTCGGCGAGAACACTCGGGGACGATGAACGGATGCCGTCCATTCGATACACGCGCGGACGAACGGCCGTCGATGGCGTCGGACCAGAAACGGCGCGAGAACCGCGGGGCCCGGACGGATGACTCGATGGCGGCGCCCAATCACAGCCGCGACACGTACCCCTTCGGAGTCGCCGATGTTTCGCCGGCGCCGCGTGGATAAGTAGATAAATAGGGTATTTAATGTATTTATTAAATATCGAAACTTTAAAAATCCATATCTTTGTGTAGAAAAATCACAAAAATAAAATAAAAATACCCTCTCGCTCAAGTGAACGCAGGAGAATAATGTGGAAAAGAAATCATTTAATTTCATCAAGTATTTTATTTTTTATAATTTATTTACTCTCTGCATACATTTAATTCTCCATGCATGTATACAATTCACCATGGCATGAGACCATAGGGCTTTTGAAGCCTCCGAACTCGGGAACATTCCCCGAATTTTCCAAGGTCGAGGCCATCTCTGTGAAAAGTTATTTATTTTTCAAATGCATGTTGTCGTTTTGAGTATTTTAATTCCAAAAATAAGCATGTTGTGAAATAAATTCTAGGAAAATTTGGTGATGTTCCTTATGACCAGAGAACCCTAGAAAAAATAGGTTTTGACTTAGTTCATGTAAAACAACCCTAATCGGCTTAAACACCCAAAATAGGTCTTTAATTAATTAGAATTAACCAGGCATCAAATTGACTTGAAATCAATTCTCCACTGACCTTTAGGATCAGAGGAATCCATCATAAAAATTTGAGGTCAATTGGACTTGGTTAGCCCCACTAATTGGGTTAATTAAGCCACTTAGCCATTTTAAATTTTAAAAATTCATAACTTTTAAAATACTTTTCAAAAATTCACCAAATTGGTTTTGGAGCCTCTCTGATATTAGGGAAACCTAGGAAAATTAAAATTTCAATTTTCTAAAAAAGTTGATTTTTAATAATATTTTAATATTTTAATAATTAAAAAATAATAAAAATCACAAAAATAATAAAATTCACCAAAATGTCATATTTTGAATTTTAATCACTTAGGAACAAACCCCATATTTTTCCTAAGTCTATTTAGTGAGATATTAAATTTTAAAGCCCTAGGGTAATTTTAAAATTAAAAAAAAATGTATTTTCTAGCATTTTCACTAAAATAATTACAATAAATCATAGAAAAATCAGAAAATTGCAAAATTTGCTTCTCTGATTTCCTTGATATCAGAGAGATTTTTGAAAAATATAAAATCCATTTTTCAACATTTATTTTATTTTTAAATTAATTAACACTCCAAAACTCAAAATAATTATAATAAAAATAATCTAATTCAAAAAATCACCAAAATTGGTCCAAGTGCTTCTCTGGTCATTAGGAATGTCCCCTAATTTTCTTAAGGACAGAAACTTTCCCTTGGTCATATTATTAAATTTTCCTCGAAAATCTCTATTTTCCACCAAAAATAATTATATAAATAAATTAAATACAGAAAAATCACATTTTCTCCTCTCATGTCTTTATTGACATATGAGTGAAGTCACATAAAAATTTCAAGTTCATTTGGGTTCAATTTAGTGAGTTATGAAATTATTAAGTTTAAAGGGTAAAATTGTAATTAAACTTTCAACCCTTAATTAAAACTTTAGGTTTAATAAAAAATCAACAAGTAACACATTTAATCTTAATCTGATTTGGATGATTGAAATTTAAATAATTAAAGGGTAGAAACCCATTAAATAATTTTAAAATGATTAAACTTTAATTAAATAATAGATTAAATTTGAGGAATAATAAATCGGAATTATTAAAATAAGGGATATTTATTAGGAAGAGATTTATTCTTTAATTTAAAAAATCCCTAAACTAATTATATCATTAATACTCAACTCTTTAATTAAAATGATAACTCAAATTTAAAATATTAAAAGACTTAATTAAATTATTAAACTCTTTTAAAATTTTAATTAAAATTAAAAATTAAAGTAAATTAAAGATCAAATTAAATTAACAATTAAGTTAAATTTAACAATTAAATTAAATTAAATTAAATTAAATTAAATAATTAAATTAAATTAAATTAAACAATTAAATTAAATTAAATTAAATAATTAAATTAAATTAAATTAAACAATTAAATTGAATTAAATTAAATTAAATAATCAAATTAAAATTAAATCAAATCAAATTAATTAAACATCAAATAAAATTAAATCAAACTCAATCAAATTAAATTAAATTAAAACTCAATTAAAATTAAATTAAATTGAATTAAATATAACATCACCTAAAACAAAAGAAAATAAATTTAAAGCAACTTCAACACTATTCCAAATTTAAACTCTTTAACTTAAACCAAATCATTTCGAATACTAATTTACCCTCGAAAGCTTTAGTTATTATAACTCCTAAATAAAACATTAAATGAAGTGTCACTTCACTCATAGGATATTCAAATGTCCTAGTTCACCGAGCAAGTTAACAAAACTCGAAAACCTCTGACGATCGATTCATTTATATAATTAAATTCATTTCGACTTAAAACAATCCTAAAAATATTGAAAAGATGTTTGAGATCCTTCTTAAGCACTTCCTCAATATGATAGGACATTTATAAGAACAATCGAATTCGATTATTCTTCGATGAAGAAAATCGTCCTCAAACCGAAACACAAAGAACCTAGACGTCATAGAAATGACTAGCCATGGATTAGAATTTGGTAGTAAAACCATAACCTTTCCCTTAGCCTTACCTAAGAACTTGCTTAAGTATGCTAATTGTGTTTTAAGTGCAGCTTGGGATGACGGGAAGACCCTCCAGTACGCATTTGTATTATTGCAATTTGCTTTCCCGCAATTTATTTTCCAAACAATTTACATTATCGCAATTTATTTAATCGCATTGTACTTTATTTTTCTCGCATGATAAAACAACAGCTTGCATGAAAACCCACACCTTTAGGATAGACCCTAAAACCGAAACCAAATTAAGTTAAAAGTCATTGCAAGATAAAATTCACCGCCACAACATTTCAAAATATAAAACAACTCAAAATTTAATCACAAACGTAACACAAAACTACAATTACAACTAAATTAAAACGTCCCGTTGGATGATCGGGAATACCTCGGATGATGTAACCTACGTGTTGCTAACGGGATTTCCCACTGCCTAAATGAAAGTGTGGAACTCATTCAACTGAGCTTAGCAAATTCATCCTGACTAAGTGAATCCGATAAAAATAATGATGCCGGAAGGATGGAACCGCGGGATCTTAACCGGTGTCGTTATAATCAACTTTAAGATTTGTTTTAATCAAAATAAAAAAAAACACTTGGAAATTAAGACTTCTCTAAACCAAAACACTTCTCTCATCCCCCGATTTATGATTTCTAAAACTAAACCTCTCGCAACAACAAGGAACTCGGAGCATGGTGGGCAAGCACGGCCATCGTCGTCAGCAAAACTCGAACCTACTTCAACGAAACTTTTCTAGAATTAAACAACAAAGCCATAGGATTTCGAGGTAGCTTCGCCTAGTGCAACATAAATCCTCGACTCTTCGTTAGTGCATTTGCATTGCAAATTAAGCCCTAACCGGCCTTAGGATTCCGAGGTAGTCGTCCGATACGACATAAACCCTCACATTTTCTGAGCTATTTGTTTGATTTTATCATACAAATATAAGCCCTAATTAATTAAAATTGGCAAGATCGAAATACTAAATAAACATTAGGACTTTCCTAAGCTCAAGCCAAACAATAGATAGTCGAGAAATTACCGAAGTTCACTTCGAATCCGTAATTTCTCCTACCTCTCTTCCTTTGGATTCACAAAACAAAATGTTCCAAAATTTGATCCATTCCATATCGAAATTCCAAAATTCAATCTTCGAAAACCTTAAACTTCGAAATTCTTGAGAGCGTAATTATCGGTTATTATCGAGAGTTTTCTTAGGTGATTCCCGTCACTTAAGATGTAATTAACTATGTGGGCTCGCCCTTATATGGAATTTAAAGAACCTGTGTAATATAAACCCCCGTTTAATACTTTCATATTAAGCTAGGGAATTTGTCGGCTTATAAAATTGGTTCGTGCACCAAACGGATGTCACAAAACTTCTAGTTTATTTGATCAAGCCCCACCATCAAGCGAGTGTCTATCCTTAGTGATAGATACACGATTTAGTGGTGCGGTGCTCGTTTATATAAACTATTCGGGATGTGAGATCGGTTTAATCTCATATCTTAAAACTTTCAAATTTAAAAATTATTTTCAAAGCCAAATACTACTTTCTAAATTATATATATATTTAAATCAAATTTAAAATTTAAATTCGCCGACAACTTCGTTAAGCGACCTCCCCTTTTAAAATACAACACAACCTAAAAATAAGGCCGACACCCACTGGGAAGGACCGTTTGTGGTTGAAGCAAGATACTCGTGGAGGTTCCTACCGCTAGTAAATTGCCAGGAGAACGACATATGCTTCCGATCAACGGACGATACTTGAAAAAATATTACGCTACCCGATGTTTCGAAGGAATGAATTCTTCATCCCTAAGAAACACGGTGAAGTAATTACTTGTGATCGGGTCCGAACCCAAAAATAATAAAATGTGCTAAAATAAATAAATAAATGATAATAAAGTTTTCCTCGTTTTCTTCTCCAAATCAAAGTCCCTTTTTCCGATCTTATCCTACTTCATTCCCGTTAAAATATAAGAATAATAAAAAATGTATCTTTAATAAACATTTTCTTAATGTTCTTGTTCTTAAGTACAACCCCCGATCCTTTTCCTTGTCTTTTCGCAGGAAATGTCGAACGGGCGGTCGGTCTTGAACTTTAAGAATGGCGTAAGCCTTGCACTCGATGAAAAGAGGGTGAAAGATGGAGCGATAATCGAGATCGACTCGCATTTCGCACCGACAGCCTACGATACGAGGAAAGTGACCGGGTCCCAGCGACCGAGAAGAACCGCCCGGACAGTACAGAGGATGAAAGTGGGTGGCCCAAGCCACCAATCCAACAACAAGAAAAGAAAAGCAAACACCGAAGAATACAAGAAAATGAAGTCCGTAGTCGCATACGGAGGGCGAGCTTGCATCGCCGCCGCGCCCGCGAGATTCAAGAAGTTCGGAGAGCTACTCACAGCCCACGCAACGAAGAAATAAGAATCGCCGTATCCGTAAGATGTTAACAAAACTAGCCGCGGACCAGCGCGACGAGACAATTGCTAATGCCAAGACATACACTTCAAAGACACCGGCTCACCGGAACTCGAAAAAAGGAGGCCACTCCTAGAATAACAGAAAGAACCGGGAGATCTCCGTAAGATCGAAGGAAGAAGGCTACCACGCTACCGGATAGAACCACCGACAGTAGCATGACCTTGTTGCAGGAGCAACCCCGGGGATGTCCCGACAGTGCATCATCCCCGAGGAGCCGAGGTATGCGGTGGAACGTGAAGGGATCGAACCATATATCCCACAATATGTCACAAGGCCTCGCCATCCGCAGATCATTCAGGAATACGAGCCGGAGAGGATGCGGAATGTTGAAAAGAAAACTTTCGAATACTTCGAGAGAATTAAAGGAAGAAGAATCAACATACTAGAAGGCCTCGAGCTACACACCGACGTATTCTCGCAGTATGAACAACAAGAAATCGTGGATTGTATCCGGATCCGAAAAGAATGGGCCGAGCAGGCCGCCCGAGGGAAAATACATACTCGAACCCCGGAGATGGATGCCGTGGAAAGGAAGAATCACAATACAATGCGGATGCCGCTACAACTTTGTCAAGACAGAAGGGAAACCCACCCGGAATACTCCGTCATGGGCAAGTAGATCCGATGCCATCAGCTATCAAGAGAATGGTAAAAAGATTGATAACATGGAGGGTACCGCCAGCAGATTGCATACCCAACAGCCGCATTATCAACATCTACAAACAAGGTGACCGCATACCCCCACATATTGATCACCACGACTTCGTCGACCTTTCGCACGGTCTCTTTCGAATGAGTGTAACATCATGTTCGGATCCGACCTCCGGATAGCGGGCCCGGTGAGTTCCGAGGGCCGCAGAAAGATACCTTTACCGGTGGGTTCCGTCATGATACCGCAAGGTAACGGAGCGTATATCGCAAAGCATCGCATACCTGTGGGTGCCAGTGGAGCGAATCTCGCTACTTTCGTGAGGATGGACGACAAGAAAATACCTTACCATTTCCAACCGCATCCGTAGCTAGAGAACCTCCGCCTTACGAGCCGTGAGTTACATGGGAAATATCACACCTCCAACGTACATCCAGCTCGGCATCCTTGCCAAGGATGGCTTGGAAGGTGATGTTATAGACCATGTACCTCACTATTCGTACATGGATTTTCGACGGATGATTCTTTTGATGGATCAACAAAGATCATACACAAATCCGTTTCGAGTCTACATGGATTGTATGAAATATATTCCGCATCGAGTTGTATGATGTATTTTCAACATGATTGGAATGAAAGTGACCATGTCACGTTTTGGCCTTCACCTCTTTTGTGCAAATTGATTAGGAAACGCCATTAAAGTTAAATGAACTTCGAACAAAGAATGTAAAAGAAATAAAAAAAAAGAATAAAAGAAAACTTTCTAAAAAAAAATCCGAAAAATGACAAACACCAAGTTCACATGAACATTAAATAAACAATAAAATAAAATTTGAACCATTAAAAGATAAACGAAATCAACACAAATCTCAAATTCCATCCTTCCAAACTTCAAAATCAAATTCCATCTTTACAAATTTCAAATCAAATCCTCAATCAAATTCTAAATCCAATCTCGATCAAGTTTCAAACTTGATCTTCCAAATTTCAAATCAAATCTTAAATCAAATTTCAATCGAGTTCAAACTCATCCTTCCAAATTTCCAAAATTCCGAATTCAATCTTTCCAGGCTTCAAGTCTCCATCAAATTCAAACTCTTTTGGGTCGAGGATTTTACATCCAAGACCGCATCGCTTTAGGATTCTTTTCCTATCGCACCGAAATACATCAAAATTCAAACTTTTGGGTCGAGGATTTTACATCCAAGACCGCACCGCTTTAGGATCCTTTTCCTATCGCACCGAAATACATCAAAATTCAAACCTTTTGGGTCGAGGATTTTACATCCAAGACCGCACCGCTTTAGGATCCTTTTCCTATTACACCGAAATACATCAAAATTCAAACCTTTTGGGTCGAGGATTTTACATCCAAGACCGCACCGCTTTAGGATTCTTTTCCTATTGCACCGAAATACATCAAATTCAAACTTTTGGGTCGAGGATTTTACATCCAAGACCGCACCGCTTTAGGATCCTTTTCCTATCGCACCGAAATACATCAAAATCAAACTCTTTTGGGTCGAGGATTTTACATCCAAGACCGCACCGCTTTAGGATCCTTTTCCTATCGCACCGAAATACATCAAAATCAAACTCTTTCGGGTCGAGGATTTTACATCCAAGACCGCACCGCTTTAGGATTCTTTCCCTATCGCACCGAAGTACATCAAAATTAAAACTTTTGGGTCGAGGATTTTACATCCAAGACCGCATCGCTTTAGGATTCTTTCCCTATCAGACCGAAATACATCAAATTCAAAACTTTTGGGTCGAGGATTTTACATCCAAGACCGCACCGCTTTAGGATTCTTTCCCTATCGCACCGAAGTACATCAAAATTAAAACTTTTGGGTCGAGGATTTTACATCCAAGACCGCATCGCTTTAGGATTCTTTCCCTATCGCACCGAAATACATCAAATTCAAAACTTTTGGGTCGAGGATTTTACATCCAAGACTCGCACCGCTTTAGGATTCTTTCCCTATCGCACCGAAATACATCAAATTAAAACTTTTGGGTCGAGGATTTTACATCCAAGACCGCACCGCTTTAGGATTCTTTCCCTATCGCACCGAAATACATCAAATTCAAAACTTTTGGGTCGAGGATTTTACATCCAAGACTGCACTGCTTTAGGATTCTTTTCCTATTGCACTGAAATACATCAAATTCAAACATTTTGGGTCAAGGATTTTACATCCAAGACTGCATTGCTTTAGGATTCTTTCCCTATTGCACTGAAATACATAAAATCGAATTCCCGGGGTTAAGGAATTTACATCCGAGACTACATTGCTTTAGGATTCTTTCCCTATTGCGATGAAATACATCAAAATCAAACTCTCGAGGTTAAGGATTTTATATCCAACACCACTTTGCTCTGAGATCTCTTCTCATTGCAACGATTCAATCTAATCAATTCAATTTTCTTTCGAGGTTGGAGATGTTACATCTAAAACCTCGTAACTCCAATTTTAATTTCAAATCAAATCCTTCAAATTAATTTCGACAAACTTCAATCTAAAAAAACTCCAAGTTGAAATCTAAACTCACACATAAAAATCTAAAACAAAATAAAATCTAAATCGAAATTCCCTGTGTCATGTGATTTGGGATTTACCTCCTTTTCCTTTCCCCACGAGAGTTCAAGAATCTCCTGGCTCCGGAGATATACTCGACACTCCCTAGTCAGAAACTCTTTCTACTTCGTCCTAAGTTCGTCACTGGACATCCGTGTCTGGTTTTGTTGATCGCTTCGGTCAACACCAATACGCGCGGTGTTCTCCGTCACTCACCACACCTATCGGGGGTCCATTTGTCGACCTCATTTTCGATGAGGTCTTCCCTTCTTCTTTTTAGTGCTTAGGATCTAGCCTTAGGCTTTTCCTTCGACTATCTTAGAGGACTAGAATCGGGACCCGCCTTTTAGAAATTCAAACCACTTCTAAACTCCCCGCAAACTCCACAAACTTGACTATAGACCCCTAATCACCTAGAGGGTCGAAATCAAATGCGGAAGTTTAAAGGATGAGTTCCTATAGATTCTTTCGGCCTTAGATCGCCCGGTGGCCCGGTCCGGTGAGGGGGCCGACTTACACTACACTTACACACTACATTTCCACACACTTCCTAAAACCACACCCATACCCAACTTAACCTCCCGACTCATGTGGGTGATTCACATGGATGGTCCTTAACCCCTAAGCCCTCGCAAGAGGTTAGGAACAACATAAATGAATGCCTCAAATGAGTCCTTTCATGGCTCATATGGCTTCATGGCTTCATGGCTCAACCAAAATGACTTCTTTCCACTTACATCCACCCAATCTTCAATTTCCCAAATTTTCAATTTTTGACCCCCGAGACCCTACACCTACTAAACCTACCCAAAACCCTTGAAATTACCCAAATTTTTGCAAAATTTCCAAATTACCCAAAATTTTCTAAAATCAATCTCAAACATCTCCACATCACTCAAATTGATCATCCATACCCAAAAATACCAAAGATTCCAAAAATACCCCCCAATACCCTCTAAATACCCAAAATACCCTTCTTGGCCTAAAAATCCAAAAATTCAGAAAATTCCCAGAAAATTCCAAAAAATCCTAAATATTCCCAATTTCATTTTGTCCAACTACACCATGGGCCAATTTTGTCAATTTACCCTACTTTTGTCAAAACCCCCAAACTGACCCATTTTAACCCAAAGTAGACCCAATGTTAAACCAAACCTATCCAATTGACCCAAATTCTGGTCCAATTCAATTCTAAACTTCAATTCAACATCCCCAATACCAATTTATACCAAATCCAAGTCCAATTTGATTGACATTTGGATCCAATTTCACTTTGGGCCTTAAAGCCCAAATTTGGACCCATGACCCAAACTTAGCCCAAACTAACCCAATTCAACTCCAATTAACCCCAAATCTTTCCTAAACCTTCCTTAACATCCCCATAAACAAAACACTAACATGATTTTCCCAAGATTTCGACCCAAACCCCACTCAAATTCAACCCAAAATCAAAAGGCCCATTTTTGACATAAACCCAAATTCAACCCAATTCAAACCCAAACCACCTTAAATCTATTTCAAATTATTCATGAAACATCCCTAAACCAAAACCAACAACTATTTGGCCCAAACTTCTACAAAAATTCCCATCCATGAACACATCCTTAAACTTAAAAGCCCACTTCCCTTAAACCTTCTTAAAAACCCATCTTCATTAAATTTTAAAAGCCCAAATCATCCTAAAGCCCACATGACACTTCCCCTCATCATCCATTTGATCAAAATCACCCCTAAGTTTCAAAATCATCAATTAAACCATTCCAAATCAAGCCACATGTCAAATTACCCCCTAAATGTCAAAAATTTCTAAAACCCTTTTCATGAAACAAATCAACCTTTTCCCAAGCCAAATGAAGCCATGAACAAGCCATTCTCAAGCCACATGAAGCCATGAGGGCTTTGACTTGTCATTAGTCCATTTATGGCAAGAAGAGGGGGTTCTTTCTTAAACCTCCTTTAACCTTTTTTACCTTAATCATGTCACACACTAAACCATGTTTAGCCACCTCATCATGGATGGAGACTTCACCACTCCTTCTAAGCCGACCTAAATGATTCCCTCAGCTCAAAATCGAGCTTGGAAGGGTGCACCAAGCCCAAAATGGTGGGTTAACCCAAACCAAGCCAAAGTGAGCCTTCTCCCATTCCATTTAAATCAAACTCCTTTACACATGTCAAACCTCAATCGCCTACACTAAACCCCAGCCCTCGACCCACCCGACCAAGATGGTGACCATCGCTCGGCCGGCCGGCCACCGTGCCGCCGGAAAACACCATGGCCGAGAGCTCACATGTGAGCCAACATTGAAATTTTCACTTGCTGAGCTGCCCCATGCCTAGTGGTCACCATGGCTGTTCTTCTCCTCACCAGAGCAGCTAATCCCATGCCTCAACTCCCTCTGAGAGGCCTTCCACCCTCTCCTATTTAAACTCCACCCCTCTCGGCCATGAGGGGAGCTAAGCACAAACCTTGCCAAAACTCTGCCAAAATTGTTCCAGACCCTTCTCCACTCTTAGAACACTTGATCCCCAGTGAGATTCCCCGCCATTTCTCCTCCGTAAGCTCAATTTCGCAGTCGAAATTCCACCCAAAACCAGTGACACTTCTCCACGGTGAGCCAATTCTCAAATTGATTGGCTCTACACCTTCACTGCACCAAGGGAAGGTGTCCACCAAAGAAAAGCCCCATCTCCAGAGCCACCCGAGCTACTCCAACTCTCCAAGCTTTGTGATCGGGCTTGGTCGAAATCATATCCGTACAATTCCCCGCACCGAGAGATTTCATCCGGAGCTTGCCGGGACCCAATCGAAGGTGCAACAACTCTCAGATTGAAGCCACCCTTCTCTGAGCCAAGGTATGAGCTAACTCTCCATCCCGAGCTTCTGGAGATTCTTCATTTCAAATGCCTTAGTTTCAATGCATGTTAGCCGTATAGATGTGTTCGTCTCTTCAAGACGAATCCATAGAGTATAAGAACGTAAAAATCCATGGAGAATCGAGCGAGATCTTAGTGGATTTAGTGTGGACGGCTCTCGGGCGAGAACACTCGGGGACGATGAACGGATGTCGTCCATTCGATACACGCGCGGACCAACGGCTCGATGGCGTCGGACCGGAAACGGTGCGCGAACCGCGGGGCCCGGGACGGATGACTCGGATGGCGGCGCCCAATCACAGCGCGACACGTACCCCTTCGGAGCCGCCGATGTTCTCGCCGGCGCCGCGTGGATAAGTAGATAAATATGGTATTTAATGTATTTATTAAATATCGAAACTTTAAAAATCCATATCTTTGTGTAGAAAAATCACAAAAATAAAATAAAAATACCCTCTCGCTCAGTGAACAGAGGAGAATAATGTGGAAAAGAAATCATTTAATTTCATCAAGTATTTTATTTTTTATAATTTATTTACTCTCTGCATACATTTAATTCTCCATGCATGTATACAATTCACCATGGCATGAGACCATAGGGCTTTTGAAGCCTCCGAACTTGGGAACATTCCCTGAATTTTCCAAGGTCGAGGCCATCTCTCGTGAAAAGTTATTTATTTTTCAAATGCATGTTGTCGTTTTGAGTATTTTAATTCCAAAAAATAGCATGTTGTGAAATAAATTCTAGGAAAATTTGGTGATGTTCCTTATGACCAGAGAACCCTAGGAAAAATAGGTTTTGACTTAGTTCATGTAAAACAACCCTAATCGGCTTAAACACCCAAAATAGGTCTTTAAATAATTAGAATTAACCAGGCATCAAATTGACTTGAAATCAATTCTCCATCGACCTTTAGGATCAGAGGAATCCATCATAAAAATTTGAGGTCAATTGGACTTGGTTAGCCCCACTAATCGGGCTCGATTAAGCCACTTAGCCATTTTAAATTTTAAAAATTCATAACTTTTAAAATACTTTTCAAAAATTCACCAAATTGGTTTTGGAGCCTCTCTGATATTAGGGAAACCTAGGAAAATTAAAATTTCAATTTTCTAAAAAAGTTGATTTTTAATAATATTTTAATATTTTAATAATTAAAAAATAATAAAAATCACAAAAAATAATAAAATTCACCAAAATGTCATATTTTGAATTTTAATCACTTAGGAACAAACCCCATTATTTTCCTAAGTCTATTTAGTGAGATATTAAATTTTAAAGCCCTAGGGTAATTTTAAAATTAAAAAAAAATGTATTTTCTAGCATTTTCACTAAAATAATTACAACAAATCATAGAAAAATCAGAAAATTGCAAAATTTGCTTCTCTGGTTTCCTTGATATCAGAGAGATTTTTGAAAAATATAAAATCCATTTTTCAACATTTATTTTATTTTTAAATTAATTAACTCTCCAAAACTCAAAATAATTATAATAAAAATAATGTAATTCAAAAAATCACCAAAATTGGTCCAAGTGCTTCTCTGGTCATTAGGAATGTCCCCTAATTTTCTTAAGGACAGAAACTTTCCCTTGGTCATATTATTAAATTTTCCTTGAAAATCTCTATTTTCCACCAAAAATAATTATATAAATAAATTAAATACAGAAAAATCACATTTTCTCCTCTCATGTCTTTATTGACATATGAGTGAAGTCACATAAAAATTTCAAGTTCATTTGGGTTCAATTTAGTGAGTTATGAAATTATTAAGCTTAAAGGGTAAAATGGTAATTAAACTTTCAACCCTTAATTAAAACTTTAGGTTTAATAAAAAATCAACAAGTAACACATTTAATCTTAATCTGATTTGGATGATTGAAATTTAAATA